>VZUI01059973.1:0-38606 GCA_013401135.1 Cettia cetti | reverse complement strand
AGGGCACAGGGCACAGGGCACAGGGCACAAGGCACAGGGCACAAGGCACAGGGCACAAAGCACAGGGCACAAAGCACTGGGCACAAGGCACAGGGAACAGGGCACAAAGCACAGGGCACAAGGCACAGGGCACAAAGCACAGGGCACAAGGCACAGGGCACAAGGCACAGGGAACAGGGCACAAGGCACTGGGCACAAGGCACAGGGAACAGGGCACAAAGCACAGGGCACAAGGCACAGGGAACAGGGCACAAAGCACAGGGCACAAAGCTCAGGGAACAGGGCACAGAGCACAAGGCACGCAGCACAGGGCGCAGTCTCTGCAGGCACGCCCGGCCCGAGCAGAGCCGCTGAGGCGGCACCGCCGCAATGCCGGACCTCGCGCGCGCCCCGCCGCATTCCGCCCGGGGCCGTTTGGCCGCGCACCGCCCCGGCCGCGCCGCCGCTTCCGGTGTGGCGCGTTTCCCTTTCCGGCCGTGCGGGGGCAGCGATGGCGTCGCGCAAGGAAGGCTCCGGCGCTGCCGGCGGTGGCTTCGGCGCCGCCAAGGGCAAAGGCAAAGCCTCAGCCGCGGGAGACTCGGCCGTCAAGCAAGTGCAGATCGACGGGCTGGTGAGCACAGGGCCAGGGGCTTCTGTGTGAGGGGGGTGGGCGGGGTGGCCGCATGGAGCCGCCGGCCGGGCCCATCCTTGGGGCGGTGCCGCGGCGGAGCCTCGCGTCCTGTCGGGACCGGCGCTTCCCGAGGGGCAGGAACGGCTCCCTCCCACTGCCCAGCTTCCCGGCTGTGGCCGGGCCCCCGTGCTCGTCCCTGGTGAGGGGAGCGGCTCCCGCCCTGTGTAAGGAAAGGCCGGGCCAGGGCAGAGCGCGTTGTTTTTAAATGTCCCAATTCATTTTTCAGTTCCGCCGCCCCTGTGCCCGAAGTTGATATTTTCAGCTTTCATAGCTCATACTCATACCACATACCCAGAACATTCCGCAGGTGTAAGAGCTAAGAAGCACGATGGGTTCTTCCTTCACCCGCTGTGCTTTTTGTCTTCTCTGTCAGGTCTGACAGGACCTACTGCGTTTGCTTAATGAGAAATAAAATAAATTGACGGTTTGGAGGGACTTAGCAGAGAACAGAGCCATCCTAGTACAGACAATCCATGCAGGCCTAAAGTGGAAGAGCATCTACTAAAGTTGGTTCTTGACTTTGCTGCTGGATCTTTTTGTGTTGGTTCACGTCTTAGTTGGTAATACTATTAATGACTAGGGGAAAAATATCACTTCTTAAGGATAGAAACATTGTTTGATACTTCATTATCTTTGCCACGTGTCAGCCGAACATTATACAGCTGAAATGTGAAGGAGAGAGTTGGTGCCCTGGTTACAAGAAAGAAGATCAGTTTTGAGACAAGCTTTGAAGCCTGCTTTCTATTATTAATGCTATTCCTCAGCTCTTATCCTGGAGATATATACCATGGTAAATATTTGGGAAGAGG
Source organism: Cettia cetti (assembly GCA_013401135.1). Classification (NCBI taxonomy): domain Eukaryota; kingdom Metazoa; phylum Chordata; class Aves; order Passeriformes; family Sylviidae; genus Cettia; species Cettia cetti. The sequence continues at coordinate 37,127 of VZUI01059973.1, read as the reverse complement.
AAGAATAATATATTTGTGTATAGTAGGTCTTGTGAAAGAGAAAATTTGAATCACATTTTTTTCTGCCCTGTTCTGTCCAACTGTCTGTGCCCATGGCTTTGTTACATGGGGCATTTTCAAGGAGTGGTGAAAACTGGCCTGCTGTGAAATATTCCTAAAAACTCAGCAGTGAACAGCAGACCACTCCAGCTGCAGGCTGGTGCCATACACTTTGATAACAACTGGTAAATTTGGTTTATTTTGCTCCTGATTTTTCTCTGTCAGGCACAAAATCTGCTTTGGGAGCTGCTCTTGATTCAGATCAACTGTGAGTGGCCCTGATGCTCTGCTTCTGACAGTCCAGCAAATCCTTATGATTATTTTTTAATACTTTTTTTCCCCTTCTTCTTGTGTTTTCTTCTGGTACAGCATAGTGGTGCCTCTCACATAGAACCAGTACAGAGGGAGGTGATTTACTGAAAACTATGAAAGCTTCCAACTTTCTACCTCCTGAAGATATCTTCTAGATGAAGTGTTCTCAGGACATTGCATTCATAAACTTCCTTGATGTCTGTGATGGATGTTGACATAAATTTGCTTGCTTTGCAAACGAAGTGGCTTCTGTTAAAAGTCCTTTAAATGCCTTACTGAAATTCTTCTGATGTGTTTCTAATACCTCACTGATTTAAATGTCTTGTCTGCTCTCACAAAGTAGCAAGACTTCATCAGTCATTTTGATGATGGCCAGGGTGATTGCATGCCAAGAATTCTGAATTCTGATGGGCATCAGGGAAGTTGGTGATGTCTTTCTCTTCAGTGATGTTTCATCTCTTGGCAGTGTCACAATTAATCTGTCAAATGAGGCTGCTTTGAAAGCAAAGGCATGTTTGGGTAGGTTGCTTTTGGGACTGTGAGTGCAAAACAGCAGATGCATCAGTCATCTCTCTATGTGAGAATGTGAAAGTATGTTTAGAAAGTTTGGAATTTTAGAGGAATAATAAAGTGAAACAAACCCCAGTATTTGTAATGAAGAAGTTCTAAATGGCAGGATGTTACCTTAAAGCATAATATGTAATGATGCAGCAATATCTACTTTTCAGGCCTCTTTTTAAAATCTGGTACAGATAGAGCATCCTGGAGTTAACTTCTTTCTTATTTTAATCTGTTCAATATCTTAATAAATAAACTTAGATTGAAAATGGGTTCCAGTGTAGGTGGTCTGTTCTTACTAAGAAATTAGAGAATGCAGGATAAAGAATAACCCTCCAGAAGGACTTTATAAAATGTGCTTTTTCCTTCACGTGAGATGTAGGAATTCTCGTATTTGTTTTTGGCCATCCTGACAAAAGGATCACATTAAGTGCCATATATTGCATGCTGTTGTCTTTGCTTCCTGTTGTAGAAATTTGAATAGGGATTCCATCATGTTTCCTGCAGTCAAGTAGCCCAAGGAAAGCTTCTGTGTACAGTAGTGAGCAGGTTTGGGAAAGAGTGACTCGTGGGAAAGAACCTGGGAGTGCTCGTTGACAGCAACCAGACATGAGCCAGTTTGTGCCCAGGTGTCCAGAAAGGCCAGTGGCATCCTGGCCTGGATCAGAGTGTGGCCAGCAGCACCAGGGCAGGGATTGGCCCCCTGTACTCAGCACTGGTGAGGCTGCTCCTCGAATCCCTTGTTCAGTTTTGGGCTCTTTGCTACAGGAAAGTCATTGAGGGGCTGGAGCATGTCCAGAGTAGGACAACAGAGCTGGGGAAGAGTCTGGAGCACAGCTCAGGTGAGGAGCAGCTGAGGAAGCTGGGGCTGTTAAGCCTGGAGCAAAGGAGGCCCAGGGGAGACCTCATCCCTCTCTACAGCTCTCTGAAAGGAATCTGTAGCCAGGTGGGGGTGAGTCTCTTCCCCCAGGTCACAGGTGATAGGACAGGAGGAAATCGCCTCAGGTTGGTACAGGGGAGGTTTAGATTGGATATTAGGAAAAAAATCTTTACTGAAAGGATGGTTAAATATTGGAACAGGCAGCCCAGGGTGGTGCAATCACCATTCCTCAAGTGTTTGAAAAAACATTTAGACCTGGCCCTTAAAGACATAGTTTTATGGTGAATACTGTGGTGGGGTTGTGTTGATGGTGGGACTTCATGATCTTAGAGATCTTTTCCAATTTAAACAATTCTCTGATTCTATGATTATTGCAAGTTGTCAGAACTGTACAGCAATGCCATAATTTTCTTACACGTTTTCTTTTTTTGCAAGAGGTGTTGAGGGACTCAGGTTTGCTGTACTCTAGAAATTCTTCAATAGGAACCAAATTTTTTTGTAATTCAGCTGCTGAAATGAATCTGATTTGGTTCACTGATGTTATAGTCTTTTCTTTCAGTAAGGTGCAATAAATTTGGAACTATAAGCTGATGGATTTTAGAAATAAGTAATTACTCCTCTGAATAATTTTTAGGTTAACGGAAGACTCTAGATTTCCATCAAATCTTGGAGACTTCTCTCAAATGCTTCCCTAGTGAAACTTCTAACTGTACTACACTGTCTAAAATTGCACTTATGGAGGAGGCCTCCTTGGCATATTTATGCATTTCTCATGATTTTAGTAGTGAAATCAGGCAGCACAGAAAACTGTGAAGGCAGAAGTGAACTGGTGTATCATTCAAAGGCATAAGATCTGGTGGGGTAAGTAGCATTTTTGCGAGATGAGCATCAAAGTCTGTGTCATTCGGAAATTGAACTAATATCTGAAACCAGATACTCCATGTGTTAGAGTCAGACCACTAATATGTAGGTAATGGATATATGGAAAATATATCATATTAGTCAGACCACTAATATGTAGGTAATGGATATATGGAAACTTTCTTCTGGGAAATAACAGCTGTGGGATGGGAGATGGGGAGCTCTTAGCAATGCAAGTGTGCTACTAGGCCAGAGAATTGTTTTTATTAATCACGTTTGCCCTCAGAATAGTTACAAGGCACTGTGCTTTTGCTGGGAAGGTGTTTCATTCTCTGCAAATCTTCTGCGTGAGGTTATTCTAGGGAGGAAGGTAAAAGTAACTAAATTCATCTAACTAAATTCTTGAACTCCAAAATTACTTTTTAAATCTTACTCTTGCATTTATTTACACATTCTAAAAATACACACCTGCGAATGGTTCTGAAGAACAGCATTAGCTGACTGAAAAAGATTTTCTTGTACATGGCTCTTGCATAGTAATATAACTAAATCCTTAACTCAAGCTAAAAGGAATGATGGTTCCTTTTTTACTCCACCACTGCATATGATTTCTTTTTACACTTATGTCCATTGCACAAAATTTTTACTTATTCTAGGAAATAGTGTTACGTGGGCCTCTCAAAATGCCTGTAGGTTTCTATTCTTTTATCTTCGTAACTGCTGATGTGCAAAAGCCTTAATACTAGTAACAAATTGCCACTAAACCTTAGGATATCTTTGTAAGTTTGTTTTTAATAAATGCAAACATACATTGGCCAAAACATAAATATGTTAAGAAGATGGTTAGAAGTTGTAGCCTTGCCTGCATTTGTGCACCACCATCACAAGTGTGGCTATAGTGCCACATTCTCTTGTCAGATACGACTGATTTAATCAAAGATTGTTACTTTAAGCTTCATTACATCATCCCTGATTTGGTGGTGGTGTAATGTGCCTAGTGCTTTGTATTCTTATCTATGGTAAGTATATATAGAGGATTTATTTATTTATTTATTTGTTTATTTGCAAAAACATAGATAAGAATAGGTGAGACTACATTTAAAAAACCCCCCTCACATCATTATTGAATTCTTTTTCAGTAGTTACTCAGTTCATAATTGTGATATTTAAGTTGCTTGTGCCTTGTTTTTTTATCACCATCCATTTTTGCCATAAAAGGGTTGGATCCATTGGACTGTATCCTCAGCTCATAGGGGGAGCCCTTCAGGATGGTATGTTTGATCACAGTAAAGTACCATAGTTACTGAAAATCACATTCTAATCATTTTCTTGCAAGTGTTTGTGTAAGCACTTTTTAAAAAATGACAACTTTTGACAACTTGAAAGAGAGCAATCAGTTTCCATAGTGTACCGGTGAAGCCTATATTGAACTGGTTGAAATCTCTGACATTTCTTAAATTGTGAATATTGTGCCTTTCCTAGTGTGGGGGTGAGTCTATGAGGTTTTTCTTTTCTTCTTTACCCTTTCTGATGACTTTGGAAGAATGCACAGTGATGGGTTCTGCCTGCTGTTATTTGTAGAGTTTCTTGATGTTGCAGAGCTGTAGAGTAGTATTTTAGGATATAACGTCCTTCAGGCTGCATTGTGTTTTTTGTGTGTCTTCCAAAGAAGTTAAAATGGAATTTTAAGTTGAAGTTTAATCTTACTGACTTTTCCTTGACCTGTTTCCCTAAAAAATTAGATCACATTATGCTGGCCCTGAGAGTTGGTGTGTGAATTGAATACTGGCTTGATGTATTCATGGATACCTTAAACCATGGAGAAGACAGGAGAGCTTTGTTTTATATTCTATTAATCTTCATGTGTTAACAATGAGTTGCATGAATCTAACCCAGAAGGGAACTTCTGACATATAATCTGTGCTTAAATTCAGATGAGAAAGCATTAATGTGTGCTGGTAAGTTGAAAGGTCAAGAGCCTCCTTGGAATATAACGATTTTCAGGCTTAGTGAAATTTCTTGAACTGCAGTGGGTAAAGTACCCATATCATGATGGTCTGAGAATGCAAATTTCTGTGTGTTTTGTCTGTGGATAGCAGTGGATATGTGCTAACAAAGCACAAACTTTAAATGATTTGTAAGAGTGCAGTGGTGCACTCAGCATCTCCGAAGTGTCGTGGTAAGTGTACCCTAGTGAGGCATTTAGAACTGCAACATCTGGTATCGCTTCATACCGTGAAACTAGTGTGCTGACAAAAGGAGTTCATCTGAATGTGGAGGTGGCGTAAATGTGTTGAGCAGTGTTACACTTCCAGACTTTAAGGGGAAAATTTTATTTCATAAAGGGCTTTCCTTTGCTGCATGCAAAGAGAAATAATGTGTTGCCCTGTACACTGCTGTCATTAGCGGTTAAAGTTCTCGGGTTTTTGTCTCTCTCTGTGCATGTCTCTGTTGGGGTAATTGTGTATTCATAGCTCCTGTGAAAAACAGTAGATCTTATGGTTCCTATTTGGTTGTGTTGATACTGAGGACAAGAGTGTTTCCACCAGGTATCTTTTGAATAACGTCCTACATTTAGTGATGAAAATGTTCCATCTAAAATGCAGCAGATAATATTCATTCCCTTTTGGCCTGGTTGGTGTTAACTTTGACTCTATGGCTGGGAGGTGACCAGTGATGGCTTTGTTGTTGAGGCAATGCATTATGTCTGCTCGCACGCTGAACATTGTTAAATGTTCTCCTTTGGTTTTCAGTTTACTGTAAGAGAATTAGACCTTTGCAGCTGACATTCAGTGTGGTGTTGGTGAGGGAAGTGTACACAGAACTGCAGGCCCCAGGGAGAAACCCGGCAGGTACAGATACTGAAAGGCCCTTGGTGGTGTGTATGAAATGAACAACTCCTTACCCTAATCAGTCTTAGAGCATTTTCTTATTCCACATTCTAAATGAATCTTCTATGAAAGGCCTTGTAAGAAGAGGAGCAAACTTTTTTTTTGACCTCTAATCTTTGAAAAAGGATCATGTATCTTCATATTGCTTATTGTTGCTCTAGTATTTATACTAGATATAATCTTTCTTTGCCAGAGATATTTTTTGGATATGGTTACTTTGGGTGTTGTTTTTCCATACTTACAGGCAAGCTCAAAATACCTTCTCAGTGATGGTACAGTTTTGAGCATACTTTTCTTTCATATTATTTTTAATCGTTCAGCAGCATAAAGATCGCAGAGATGTGATATTGGCTTTACCAACAGTGTGCAGCAGTTTAATTAGGTTACCACATAACAGAATCATATCAGCTTAATGGAAAGTAAATAAATTGTTAATGTACCAAATGGCTCATATAATGAATATTCTTGTTAGTATTTTGTATGGTTATTCCATAATCTAAAACCAAGACAGTAGAGCTTAACTTCAATAATGTCTTTTGTAATGTGCATACACAAAGTTTCTTCAGCATAAGTGTGAGAATGTTTTTGAATGACTTGTATATGGATATTTATTGCAGATAAGCATTCTGTTAATTTCTTTTGCTTTAATCAAATTTCAAAGTTAATTGAGAGGCTTATTTACTCACTGGAGTTTGAAGATATGACTGAATTTTGTTTTATGCATGCAATAAGAGGCCAATTCTCTTTTGTAAATATCTGTTTTTTTCTGGAAATTGAGTGTTAGGATGTTGCTTTGAGCGTGTAAGACTTGTTGGTCTTTGCCTTTGTTCTGTTCACACTTTGTATCCTGCTTTGCAATGTGTTTGCTGCACATCCTTCTTATTCCTTGGAGCCCATATCTGTGCAAGAAGCAATGTGCATACCCCATCCTGTTCAGCAGGTTCTTTGGTGTTCAGGAACTTGGAGGTGTAAATCACTTACGGATATTTGGGGATTTTTCATGTGTATCTGAGAAAAGTATGCAGTCTGACAAAATGCTTCGTCAATGTAGGGCTGAGTTTTGAGCACTTAGGTCTTGGGGGTTTTTATTATTACATTATTACCAATGCAAAAAAAAAAAATAAACTGTTTAAAAGCTTTTTAAACTTTAGATGAGATGTAGCATATTTACTGCAGCTGTCATCACTCCTTGAAACAATTTGAAAGCCTTCTCCATTGGCATTCTCTCTGATAAAATTAGAAAGGTTGTTTTTAATCTCATTGTCACAGTAGCTGTTATTAGAAATGAAACTCTTCTGGAAGTGATTTTCATGTGGCAGTGTTCAGATGATACAAAGGGAAATCTCTGTTCAAAAGATGGGAAAGCTGAAGCAATACTGGTGTTCATGGTTTGGGCTTTTTTTTCCTCTCAATTTTATACTTTTAAGTCAGCAGGAAAACTGAGACTCTGTGCAGGCTTGGTCATCTGGCTTGCACTAGCTGTTACTAGGAGGATCTGTCTCTGTTGCAGCCCCTTAGCACATAACCATGTGTTTGCCAGAAAGGCTGAGTGTTTCAATGTGGAAAAAATTGTTGTGAAAAAGTTATAAATTATTGAAACGATATGGAAGTCATGTCCGGTGGGGATTTTACTGGTTACTTGGAAGCATTTGTTGAATGCATATGGAAGTCATGCTTAAAGACACACCCTTAAATAGCATATTGGAGTTCCACTGTGCAGGGTATGTTTTTTGGAAAGGATCAGTAGTCTGAGATGAGCCCCCACTCCCTCCTCCCCATCTAGGTTTGCCTTACTTTGCTAATTTCTGACGGTCAAATAGATCAGGGTAACTGTCTTGCAGTTCTTCGACTTCAAAATGGTAGCAGTCTGGCACAATATGATAAAAGAATAGGTTGTTAAATAAAATTGCTGCTGCTGATTTTTGGCTGTCATCTTTAAATCTTTTTATAGGAAGCTTCTAGACGTTGATGCTGAAGAAAACCTTATACTTGCAGTACACTCCTTTCTTGGTGAGCGCCACAAATTTTGAACAATGGTGATTCACTGATGCACAGAACCTGTGTGTCAACTGTGTGTTGAAGTATAAATGTAAAGCTCTGGTGTTTTGAACAGAAAATGTTGAAACTGCCTGTCTCTACCGCTTCTATAAAATATCCATATGTTGTGCTCTGAAGAAGTATATTAATCAGTTTTCATTCTTGAAATGATGGCTAGATATTGAATTCATTAAAAATAATAAATATGAATTGTGTTGGCAATTTGTAAAAACTGCCTGAAATACTGAATGTTTTCAAAAGTCTTTTGTTCAGTGAGATTTGGGAAATAAAAGAGCTAATATACTAAGTAGTCCTGGGGAAATGCTCCATCCCGCTTGCAACCAGCAGATTTTTGGATGTTAATCTCATTACATCCCTATCACTGCCTCCTGACAGTGTGCTAATAACATCTAATGCCCTGCCACTCACATGATTGAGGTCCTGGGGCTGTCTTAAGGAAGTGTTTCTATAAGAAAGTGATTTTGCAGTGCCCGTGGCCTTGACGGTTTCCATGGGAATGTGCATGAATCCATGTATTGTGAAATGTCATGAAACTTTGTATTGCAGAGAACTATGTTCTACCAGTGTGTGAACACAGCAATGTGGAGTTTCAATACACGTGTAATGATGCATTTTTGCTTACATTGAGGCAGTGTTAAAGCGTGCTAATGGCTTGTGCTTAAACCTGGAGGTGGTTGTTAACCTGAACTGCTGTAATACTCAAACGCAGTGGGACAAAAATGAAGAAGAGAGTCTATTTGGTAACACACACCTTGATTAACATTCAGTATTTTACTGTGTTTTAATAACCTTTGCTTTTCTCCACTGTTTAATTAGTTTTTCCTTTGATGTACTGCAGTTTGTGTTTAACTGCTTCCTTTTGCAAGAACAAGCAGCTCACTTGGACATGAGTAAATAAATGACTTAAACAGATATTTCATGGTACCTACAAGACATTAGCCAATGAATGTAAATTCCTGGCAGAGTCAAGGAAAACCAATGCCTATGAAAACCCGACATGCCTGAAGTCAAAATCCAGTAATCTTCCCTTCCAGTGTTGTACTTGTGCAGAAACAGGCTTGATGTCTGTACTATTTCAGTTCTTCAGTCTGAACTCCACCTACCTGTGGAGTCTTGTCTCAGTTTGTCTTTTCCATTTTATACTTTGGATATTAACCAGTTTTAGTTCTAGGTATTGAGAAATGGTCTCTTTCATGTTCTGTGTCTGATTTTACATGAAATCAGTAATTTTTGTAATTTGAAGTAACTTTTTTAATAGGCTATGATATTTTAAAAGATCTTTGTGGCTTTGAAAGTATCCCAGCAATAGAATGAGTGAGCAGCTAACCCATGTTTTCAGCAGCTGAGCTTGCTCCAGTGAGTGAATAGCGTGTGTCAGTCGCTTGGTAGTGTCTGCAGGAATCTGGGCTTGCACTGTGGGAACAACTGCCTTGGCTGGAAATGCCGGGGTTGTTGGACAGGGTGGCCAGGATGTGTCCCTGGAGGGAGGCCCCCTTCTTGTTAGAATGGTTTTCCCTCTTGCTTTTATAGGGAGATTCTAGAGCTCTTGAATTGCAACAGCTTGGAAGTAGTTCTTCATAAAAAGAGAAATAAAGCAACTGAGAGAGCAGGTACTTTGGAAGTATTTTCTGTGGGGCATTTTCAGTGGTGGTTGAAGCTTTGCTTTCAGTTTGTGTTGTGCTGCTGAGCTACACGTAATTTGTGCAAGAGTGTTCAGAAAGTGAAAAATGAATGGAATGTCTACATTTTCTAGTTTAAGCTTTAGGGTAAGCGAGGTACAGCTTTTTCAGCCATGCCCCAAACAGAGCATATAAGCAGTTAATGTTCAAGAAGAAGTGATAAAATGTTTCTTGGCCTGTCACTGACCTTAAATTGTGCTTTGAGTTGGCCACTTACTGAGATAAAGTGACAAGGGATGTTATATCTGGCTTGTTGCTGTGTATGGATATTATTGCCTTTGTTCTGTCAGAAAAAAAACGCCAGCCAAATGCTGAAGGAAAGTGAGATGGCTATAAGCAAAAGGTAGTCTGGAAAACCATCTATATTCCTATAATTACAGGGAGAAATGGTTCCTAAACCAAGCCGAGGTGACAGAAAAAGACTTGTTAAATCAATAATCTGTTATGATTTGGGTAGTTTTCTTTAGCCTCATGTACACATTGTGGAGCAGAAAGGTTACTGATGTCCCCTTTTGCAGTTAAGTCATCTGCAGTTAAGTCTTGATGTTTACAAACTAAGCAAATGTTACAGTACCAAGTAATGTAATAAAGACACCTAGGGAACAAAAAGCTTTGGATGCTTCTTGTGTGCTTCCAAAATACTAATGTAGTATAGAAGTGTGTAACATTGTTTCCCACATAGTTCAAGATGGACTACTTTCCAGTCAATTTAACATGGATTTCCAGAATGGTTTGGTGCTGTGAACCTACATGAGACAAAATCGACAGGCTCCTATAATTTATAATTTCAGTGTGAAAATATTTGTAGCATCCTCTGCTTGAGGACCACCCCAGATCAATACACATTGTTCATTGTTAGTGAATTTAGGCTCAGCTCCAAGAAACCTCTGCTTGTGTCAAAAGGGTATTTTGATATAGGATTGAGATGGTATGAAATGGCATGCATCATTCTGTTATGCTTCCTATATAATTATTGTTTTTAAGCCCCAAATTTCTGTCAAGTTCAGAAATAAGACTTTAACATCTGGTGTTGAATTAGCTGTTGAGTGACATAAAATGTAAGCTTACTATTCCAAGAACTGTATTTACAAAGACTTTATAAATGTTGGTATTTAGGCTCTATTAAGTCAAAATAAATGTAAATTATTGTGGGGCGTTTGAGGTCTTCTGTCCAAAGGATGACTGCTGCACTTACTAGATAAAACAGTGACGGCTAAGGCTTGTTATTTCTGAAGTCGTTGTTCAACATTTTTCTGAAGTTACCTTGCCTTTAAAGTCTGCTCAGTCTTGGCCTTAGGTTTTTCAACAGAATGTTTAGATTAAGTATCTTTTTGATTGCTTCTCAGGAAATTAAAATAATTTTTTTTTGGCCACTAAACATAGTTATGACTGAAGGTATCTGCCAAAACAATTACTTTTAAGATGTTGAAGGTCTTAATGGAAAACTGTATTTAATTTTTTTCCCTTTACTTCTCCTGAAATAAAATTGCTAGCAGCTTTAAGAGCTTTTATTCTAAAGTTAAGTATGAAGAAGAAAAGAAAAAAATGTTTAGATATCCATCATGTCAGGAATGGTCAAAAATGCAGTCCCTTTCAGTAGGAGAATCTAGAAAAATTCGAAGATCTCTGCAATTACAGTGGAGTATGCATTTAAGTGATTTCTGTGTTGTCTCGGTTTGAAAGACAGATATCTGCTAGGGAGGGGCAGGGCCTCCTAGGAATGGAGAATTCAAATACCCTCCCTCCAAATTATTACAATTTAGAAAATTAAAGGGGCTTTCAGGCAGAGGTATGAGGATAGGAATAACCGTTCTTTACTAGTATGTATTACAAGGCAAACAAACAACAACTATAGCATTAATAGTAAATAGAACCAGGACCCTCGAGGGGCTTTGTTTCACAAAGCCCGGGGCAGTCTGAGCTCTTGGGTCTCCAAGCTGGAAGGGTGGAAAATCCCGGGCTGGTGCCTGGAACGGCAGGATGTCCCGGGCAGGGCGGGGCAGGGCAGGGCAGGGCAGTGCAGGGCTACGGCGTAGCAAAAAAGCAGCGCCGGAGAAGCCGCGACGGCGGGACAGGGCTGGCTCAGCCCCAGCGGGACAGGAGGAGGAGCTCAGAATTCCTGGGCACACGAGCAGATGATGGTTGATTTCCCAGGACCCGACCTTCTGGTGACAGTGAACTCCTCCCGCAGCAACAGCCTGGCAGTCCTCTCTGAGAGCAAGAGGTCAAAGCTGCCCCCAACCTCATCCTTTACCTGCCCCAAAAACTCAATTTATCTCCCCTTCCCGACTTTTGGCCACCTCTTTGTTTTGGTCAAGCACCCTTAAGCACTTAGTCTCCTAGCAACTTTGGGGAAAAATTCTGTCAGTAAAAACAGAACAAACTTAACCCCCAACATGTGTTTATCAGTCATATTTCTTGAGATTAGTGTAACATGTAAAATTCAGTTTCACCTCTAATCGTCAGTTTCATAGAATAGTTTGGGTTGGAAGGGACCTTAAGAATCATCTAGTTCCAGGCCCCCTGTCATGGGCAGGGACACCTTTCATAAAACCAGGTTGCTCAGAGCTCCATCCAACCTGGCCTTGAACACCTTCAGGGATGGGGCATCCACAGTTTCTCTGGGCAACCCATGGCAGTGCCTCACCACCCTCACATTTAAGGATTTATTTCTAGGGTTGATCTCGAACAACTCTCCCTGAGTTTGAAGTGGTTCTCCCTTGTCCTGTCACTACATGCTCTTGTAAATCCTCTGCATTATCCTTGTAGGCTCCCTTCAGGTGCTGCAAGGCCACAGTCAGGTCACCCCAAAGCTGCCTTTTCCAGGCTGAATGAGCCTCAATCTCTCAGCTTTTCCTCATATGAGAGGTATTCCATCCCTCTTATCAACTTGGTAGCCTCCTCTGGCCTGTGAGTGCACATTGCCAGCTCATGTCCAGCCTCCACCAGCACCCCCAAGTCCTTGTGGGCAGGGCTGCTGTCCATCTGTTCATCCTGCAGCCTGTTTGGTGCCCGGGGTTGCCCTGACCCACGTGCAGCACCTTGCCCTTGCTCTTGTTAAACCTCATGCGGTTCCCATGGCCTACTTCTCGAGCTTGTCCAGGTCTCTGGATGGCATCCTATCCTTCAGGACTGTCAACCACACAGCTCAGCTTGGTGTTGAACTCATGCCATGACTCTGTGTGGTGGTGAGTCTTGTGCCATGAAGGTTCATATCCAACATCTATGAGGCCAGGGTAACAACGTGTTGATTTTGTGCTTCTGACACAGTGCTCTCTAGAACGTATTTCTGTGGACTGCACTGATTAAGGTGGAATTTTTTATGTGTGTCTATAAACATCTGTCTCCTTAATCATCTGGAGGAGCGGGTCATGTGTATCGGGCATGTTTTCTTACTCTTAATTGTTACAATGATATCTTTAATTTACTTCAGAGTTCCTTTTCTCCTGGCAGGAAAGTTGAGAGTCTCTGTTATTGTCTTATCAAGTGGTGCTATAGCCAGGAGACAAATCAGCTCAAGGCAAATTTTTGCTTGGTCAGCTTCCAGAACTTGTCTTTTGTAAGTGTAGGATAAGCACTTTTCTATAGTGTGTAAAAACCTCATCTGGAATTGTTAAAATGTTAACATTGCTCATGTTCCATGATACCTAGGTTTTTTGGTTTTTTTTTCCAAGTCTTTGTTTAAAAACAAAGCCATTCCATGCTTACTTGAGGATTTCAGAACTGTTTAATTAAATTTCATTTTTGCATAGCTAATTGGTTGTTTCAGCACAACACCAGTTATAGATTTGCTTTTGGTGTAGGGTTACCTGGGGAAGGAGACATGACCACTAAATTAGACTAAAATGTGGTATGTCTTCATGTGAATATTAGTTGCTAAACAGTTCAACTCTTTATCCAGAGGTGGCATATATGCATTTTATGTGTATCAAGAAGATGTTGATTCTAGGCATCTTTGAGGTTAACACAATTGCCTGAGTCATTGTTAGTAATGACTAACATTGTGATCTGTTCATTTACAAAGCTGCGTTATCAGTTCTCTCTTGAATTTGGTTTATGCTAGGAGTTCAAGTAAAATTGCTTGTACTGAAACACTCAAATATAAAAGTTCATGGTTTGAGTTTTAAGGATTTGTATGGAGAAGGCTACATATGTGATAGGGATGTATTCAAAATGCATCACACATTATTAGCAGTCATAGCTTTCATGACCCTTTTGCCAAGCTAAGTATTGATCACTGTTGCAGTAGTGTTATGTACTGAGAGGATGTGAGCGTTGTGGTACCTTCCACGTTAATGCTGAAACCAGCTATGTAACACAGAGTTATTTAGACTCTCTCCCCATCCTCTTCCCAGATGCTGGCAATTTATGCTAGTGGTTGTGACCACAAAGCTTTCTAGGGTGGTAAAAAATGTTAAGCATTTAAAAAGATATAAATACTTAATTTAAGACTGTAGATCAGTGTGCTACATCATGTATCCAGTGGGCTAACAGAAGCTCTGTCTTGTTTGATTTCACATGTGTAAGACATGGCACAGGTACTGGAAATCTGGTTTCAATGTGGTGACATTCAGCTCTCTGGAACACTGCCATAAATGAATCCTCAGTGCTCTGATATGCTGTTGTTTCTCCTTAGATAAATGCAGAAATGTGCATCTTGGTATATTCATGTCCCCACAGCAGGATCTTCACAGAACTCCCCCCAAAGGCTCACGATACTTCAGCTGCGGGTTCATGTTACACGTATTTCTGTAGTGTGATAGAAACTTTTGAAATTAACAACTGTGATGTCAGGATGTAGCCAAATTTAAAATTTGGCAGTGTGCAGTTAAAATATGTATCTTTGATGTTCTTAATAGTTTCAGAATGGTTTGTAATTTTTTTTTTTTGTATGACTTCATTCTTAATGTTTGAGTAGTGCTTTGAAGATTTGGAGCACTGCAGAACTGCAGTGCAGAACTGCAAGATTGGTGTTATTTTGATTGAGGATTAATGGTCATTAAAATCTGACAAGTGGCTACTCCAAGTGATTAAATTATTTTGGTGTTTTGCACACTTTATTTACAAGGCTAGTGGACTCTTGGGTTTTATTTAGGAGTTACTTGGATATCCTTTTCTAAAGAGTCATTATGTACCTGAATATTTCTTACATGCTGATTTACTAAATCATGCTGCATATGATTATTGACTTGTGTTCAGGGTGTTAGAGTTTAGAAATCTGAGGGGGTTTTTGTTATTTGATGCATTTTCTCCTTAAAAACATAACGGTTCCTGGCTGGCCAGCTGCATTACTTTAATGACAGCAGCAGCTGAAACGTGGTTTGGTTTGGGTACTCTTCATTTTGTGTAGCTATGGCATAACAGTGAAGGGTCTATGGGTATTTAAAACAATCATAGCTTGTACAAAGGGGCAAGATCTCCTATTAGGGGAATAATTGGATGGAAATTATAAATGCTGTTTGGAAAGTGAATCAGCGTTGACTGAAGAGGCTTATACTGGTGTTCATTTAGATTACTTTGGGATTTTTTTAAAGTATAATTTGGAAAAATTGTTATTTTTCAATGTGCTGTATTATTTGCATTATTAACACTTACTACATTTTTTTTCAGACCAGTGTAACTACTCTGATTCTGTTCCAATGCTTCACAAACATAACATCTTTTTCTTTTAGGAAATGTCTAGATACAAGTTAGTGCGCATTTTTCTTGGGTATATGTGGTTTATTCAGTATGAAGTACTGGTTTGTACATTCAGTCAGAAATGTCATGGCATTGGTGTTTGCATAGTGGTCATCTCTTCCTGCCGTATCTAGACTAGCAAACAAATGGAAATGATATTTTTAGAGTTGCAGATGATATTAATACTTGAGAAATAGATCTGCTTTACACCTGAAGGTCTGTTTTTTAGTACTGAAACACAAGTTTCAGAGCACATTTCCTGCTTGGTTATATTTTGGTGGCAGGTTTTTCAATCTGAGTTGAGGAGTCTGTTTTATAAAAGACTGATGTCTTATGTACTAAATAAAACTGTCCAGAACAAAGAACAAAATGAAAACAAGAATCCTGTGTCATTGGATGCATCTTTTTATAAGTGATTTCGGTAGCTAATGTATTTTCCAGTGCAGTCATAAACACAAACTTCTGCAGTGTCCTAATGGTTGTGAAATTTGGAGTATTGAGTTCATGAACTTCTCTGCTCCCTTTTTCAGACTGTTGAAAACAAGGTTGCAGGTAGGCTTAAATCCCAGGGGTCTTTATCTCCCTGGATAATGTCTACTCTGGTCTTCAGGATGGAGATCAAAAAGTTCCACAGGCTTGTGTAATAACTTCATTGTGTATTGGGGTATTTGGTTAACATTTAAGAGCTTTGAACTCCTAGTTTTCTTTCTGTGAAAAATCATTGATACTCTGTGACAGCCCATACTTGTTTCATTTGTGGCTGCTTTCTGTGAGCAATTATCATCAGAAACGCTGCAGCAAATTGGCATCGTATCACAAATGCTCCTGGAATGAAATCAAACAGGCAAACAATACTCACATTAACAGGGACAGTCAGTGTGCACAGAGAGCTCAAGAGAAAATGAGAAAAATACCGGAAAAGGTGAAGCTTACAAGGCTGTAAAAATGCTGAGAAGTTCTATAGTAGACAGAGAGCTCTCTGTGCTGTAATCTGGCAGGGTAGTTACAGATTCTGTGACTGTGGAAGACAGGGCTTATGGCAAATATATGATAAACCTTACCTTTACACTAAATGCAAGTTGAATATTATTTATGTGCTGGCTCTGTGGTACATTCATCTTCTATGTCTAGGCGATCTCAAACTGGTGGTTGCTGTACTGCTTCCATCAGTGTTAAATACTGCTTCACTGCCCACTGATCTTAATTTCCCTGCTGTTTTCCCATGAAATGAGATGTATAATGCCAAAGTATCTCTTTGTGTCTCTGCTCTATAGAGCTGTTTTAGTTAATTGGATAAAAAGGTGTGGCTGCAAAGGATTTGAGTGACAGATGTGGATGTGTATTGTAGTGAAATGTTTTCTACCTATGATTGAGAAGCTTCAGTGCAGATATATCGAGATGCAAGATGAAGCACAAGTGAGTGATACTGTAAATAAACAAGGAATAAGTGGGTGTTAGTCCAGCTTGATACTTAAATCCAGCTTAGTTGGAAATAAGTATTTCTTTCAGTTTTACCCTGTCTGCCCTGCCTCCAAGTAGGCTGCATATGAAGCTCATTTTCCCATTTTAGCCCAAGAAGGCAGTGTATTTGTAAATAATTTCTATTCTGGTCTCCTTTTTCTTTCATTTAACCTGTATTGGGGTACTTTATTACATTAATGGCATTTTACAAAAAGTGACATCTGCTAATCAACAAAGGAGAAAGCTAGGAACAAATATGTGTTCCTGATGTGTAAGTATGAGCTTAACTTCCTTTTTTTTTCCCCTCCCCTGTAGAATGTTCACTGAAAGCCAGCACTTGTACAAAGTCTGTTCTAAGGGTGGTTGAGCTGAAATCTGCTAAACTAGTCTGTTTGCCATCAGATGTTAATGTATTATTGCTTTAATGAAAACACAATCATCAGACATTTTCTGTTGAATTTTGAACAAATGGATTAGGGTTTAGTAAAACAAACCACTCTTACGCTGGACAAAGCGTAAGTTCTTTCAAATCAATGTTTGTGATTAGTGTCTTACCTTATTGTAGTTCGTGTTGAGTATAAAATGTTACTTAAGTATGAAGTGTTGCTAGCAAATGACTATTTTTGAGTGGTTTTGTTCATACTGTTCCAATTTACAGTATCATCTCATGAGAATTATTCATTGTAGAGTTCAGTTTTAAGGAAGGAAGTTGGAATTATGCTGTTAAAAATATTATTAGTAATTAGTGCATTTTTTTCTTTTATCACTGATTTTTCTTAAATACCCTATGACATGCCATTCACATTATATAACTTGAACTATCATCTGAAGTAAAACTGCAGTGAGATGTATGTTGGAAGATTAGTGCAATTGAAACTTGATGTGATCTGCACCTTTTAAAAAATTCCTACAAGTTCCTGCATAGTTTTTTAAGATGTTTTGTTAGTTTCTTGAGCAAAGTTTCTCTCAAGAGGGGGCTTATTGGGCGAGCAAGATACTGTTAAAAGCTCACAGTTAAAGCAACAAGCTAAAGTAAAAAGGATCAATATTTCATTTTAGAATGGTGTTTCAGAAAATTGGCTTAGAATTGTATTTTGATGGTTCATTTAATGGTCTTGTTTTTTCTCTGTAATATTAGGATGGCTGTCTGTTTCTCAACCTGTATTGAAATTGCTGGTGCTAAAGCCAATAGCTCACTTGGTTTGCAGCTCTAATTCTTGCAACAAATTAAAAATTCCAGATAGGGAATTTTTGAGGACAAAAATAATGCATTGCATGTTATGATTTTATTGTTTTGTGTTCTAGGTTGTGTTAAAGATCATTAAACATTACCAAGAAGAAGGACAGGGGAATGAAGTGGTCCAAGGAGTGCTGCTGGGTCTTGTGGTGGATGACAGACTTGAAATCACAAATTGCTTCCCTTTCCCTCAGCATACAGAAGATGATGCAGACTTTGATGAAGGTAATAGTTACAATTTTGTAAAACTTAGGCTAAAAAGAAAAATCTATATGGGCTAAACCCCCCTTTTTTCCTTCCCAGTGAGCAGAAGCTTGTATTCACTCAGATTTTTTTTTTTAGTGTGGCTCGAGCTGTCAATGGGTTAATTGGAGTGCCATCCTGAATATCCAATTTATGGCATATCTGTATAAAGGAAGTTACAGGGAATGAATACTGTATTATATGGACATTTATTTTAGGATGAGACTGTCCACAAAGGAAGATGTATTGGTTTCCTGTCTGTAATTCATAATCACTTTAAAGCTTTTTATGTAAATGGCTGCATATATGTGTGTGCATACATACACATCTGGATGTAGCTCAGCACATAGATTGCCTCTCTGTGGATTTACTTGTATGTGTTAAGTACTCATTGGAAGTCTGGAGAGCAGAGCTTTCTAAGTTTTAAGAGGCTTTGGCTAACTTGAAGTCTGGGTGATCATTTTGCTTTCCAAGTGAGCTAGAACGTAGCATGGGTGGTTCCTATGTGTCTTTGCTGGTCCTAGTGATGTTTTGTTACTGACATTGTAAGTTAGTGTGATTGGCTTGGCACAGAATGACATCAAATTTATAAAGCCAACTTAAAAGGCTTACAGTTCTAATTTTGATATTGTAAGAATGAATGTGTGTATTTAATGATACTAGTAGAAAAGCTTTATTAGGGCACAAAGAGTTTAACTTCAAGAGTAAAGAGGCAATGTAGTCAAAGTAGTTGCAGTTGATTGTGTTTTGATAATTCAGTTTGAACAAGATCACTTGATCTGTAAGTATGAACTTCTTTTTCTTATAATGAGATTAGGTATTATTAAAATAATGTTTTATCTTATAATGAAAGAATCTTGGACCCTGCTTTTATAGCAGAGGTAATTTTTAAGAATTCTTTGCAACTTGGTAAGGTTTCATAGTTGTTTATTGCTTCCTTTATGGGACTATACAGTTAGCTCAAAGAAAAAAAGAGTGCAAAACAAAAAGGAATCTTAATTGTCTTACAATAATATGGTGCTAGAGTCAGAACTATATTTTACTAAAGCCTTAAAAATGCTTTCAAGATTCCTTCTCTTCTGGAGCTTTTTAAAGGATTGAAATAATCTAAATTCTTAATTGGACTCCATGCTTCATATTTTTTTCTGTAGAAAATAGCTGAATTATTTCTGTGTAGCTGATAGGGGAGCAAATATTGAAACTAATTTCTGTGTCATAGATAGATTCAGCTCACTGTAGGATAAGCTCCCATATTGAGCTGTAAGCTTGTGATCTGGTATGCAGGGTTCAACTGTTCATGTTTGGGAGAAACTTCATTTCAGGAAAGTAATTGATTTTTTGGTACAAGTCTTTCTTTTTCCCTTTTTTACCAAGTAGGCAATAATCCTGGCATTAAGTAAGGTCCAAAGGCAAACTTCCCTCACCTGGACCCCTTAGCTTTTCAGCTTTCTGTTCCCATGCTGTGGGCAGAGAAAGCAGAGCAAACTAGCCAGAGTGGGAAATGAGCTTGTGGCAGTGAGGCTGATGCTGCCTCTGGCAGTGGTGGGGAATCTGCAGCCAGGTCAGGGGAGCTTGCCTATTCTAAACCCTGTAAGCCAATTCAGGAGAATTTCCCTTTGGTTTCCATCTTCCCTAGCCCGTAGTACTGGGATCAACAGAGATGTTGCCTCTGCATCCTTCTCGGTGGAATACAGTTAAATAGACAACCATTTAGGAAATGCCAAGTGCTCATGTTCATTCTGCATTCCCTTAGTAGGGCTCTGTTGAGCTCTTTAACCTATGTGATAGAGCCTAGGGAAGATGAAAACCTAAACAAAATGGCTGTTGAGGTTGCTAGCTCGAGCCTTTGGTATCTTTTTAGGCTCTTCAGAGTTCTCTTCTCTCTTGCCAATGTGAAAAACAATAATGTTTTATAAGTGCCCCCTGTTTGTTTTCCCTGGAGCTGTGTTTCCCTATGCAAGCATCCTGCCAGGTTTTCAAAAGATTCTTTTTTCTTCTGGATGCAGATAATTGAAGTAGAGAAGCTCTCTTGTTATGAGCCAGAATGTTAAAATTCAGGATGCTAAAAACCAAAGAAAACAAGGCACCTCCTTCCCCCTAAGACTTGGGTGTTATGTTACTTCAGTACTCTATCTGGCTTTATATATTTGCACAAATTCTGGCCCATAGATATGGAGGGAGAATACAAGGGCCTTGGCACTTCAGAACTGCTATCACAGAATAATACTTGTGCTCTTTTATCAGGATGATGTTGCATCATCTTCTGCCTTAGTGGAGGCCTTAGGGGTCTTGAGGTGATTGTTTTTAAGAGAATTTGAGCTTTTGTACAGGAGGGTGATATTTGGGCAAATAAACTGTTGGGTAATTGGCAAGACACATTTACGTGAGTGCTTTCCTCTTTTAAGCTGTGCAAATCTAATATAAAACACATTTTTGACGGTGCTAGGAAAATATCCTTAAATTGAACTTGAAATAGGTATGCATGACATTTAAGAATCAGTTTGATAAAGATGTATTTAAGCTTGCTTACAACAATCATATCTTCAGATATGCTTAGTTATGCTTTTGTTTTGGTGCCATTTTGTCTCTTGCTGCTAATGCCTGAGATAATATCAAATTTTGACTGTTGCTGTTACAGAATTCCTTCAAAAATTAGGGTTTTTTTTTAAAAACATATCTGAACTTGTTCTTTTAGTGCAAGAACGTTTTTTAATGCAACTTGAATTGGACTGTTTCTGAAACTACAGAAAACACGAGAGGTTTTTTTAGCTTCAGGTAATTCTTATTGCAAATCTGGGCAAGCTATCCACCACGTATGAATCCACAGGTGTTTTTCATCTTAGAAAGTTTCTCCTGCAGTGTTGTCTTCCTATCATTCTTTTTACAAAGTGCATTTTTTTTTTGTAAGATTTCCTGTCAGGGAAGTCTTAAACACTTGGGTTGGCCTGCTGCAGCATGAGATTTTTAGTGGGGGTGAGAAGGTTCAACTCAGCTCTCTGTTAGAAATCTGTAGGTGAAGTTTAGTTGATGATGTGTGAGCTAATGGAGGAAAATGACAGAATTGTTGTTGAGTCCTCAGCAAAAGATGCTTCAATGTGAATGTTTGATATTTTAGGGCTGCACTTTGGGCTTTTGGTTAGGCGTTTACTTTTCACATAATTCTGTTTCCTTATTGCTGATGCATTTAAAATCTCATAGGCATTGACTTTATTTTTCAAAGCACTGATCTTTAATTTCATGAAGATACTTTCAGTGATTTACACATACAACCCCTCTTCCTGTTGGCCTATTTCTGGGAGGCCCCTTGCCTCCCCTTCCCCATGTCCTTCACCTCATAGTTTCAGCTGTTGTTTAGGAAAATCAGATTTCTGCTGTAAGGATTTTTGGCTTAGGTACTTCTGTGAAATGATGTGGTGTTCCAGCTTGTCTTACTGAAGGTAGTTTTCTGAGAAGTGCTTTCATGTTACGGCACTTGAAAGCATTTGTCTGAGCATAGTTTTGCTGTCTTTCCGTTAAGGTTTACTAAAATCCTTATTTTCTGTATATTCTTCCTGATAAATATATTTTTCATGTCTATAAATTTTATTTCTAAGCAACATGTTAAATTAACCCTTTGCACTTTATTGATTTTATCTTTGGTCCTTTTCACTGAGTAGTTTTTCTACCCATTTAAAGAAAATTTATATTCCCGTCTTGGAAATACAAGAGTTAAAAATGGAGTATACCTCGTCACTCATTATAGATGTTGTGAGACATTATTTTGAAACAGATTTATTTCAGTCCAAGGTATTTTAGTAATTCACTTACAGAGCTAATATAATAAATCAAGTCCTGTGGTAAATATGCCAATTGGAACTTTGAGACAGTTATATAATTATACATCAAAATAAGTTCTATATGGTTGTAATTTTTTCTTCTTTTATTGGATTCCCTCTGAAATGCTCCAGAAGGAAAGCTGATGCTTTCAACCCCTATCCCCCAATATGATTTTTACTTTGTTCCTTGAGAAGATTGATTTTGGTTTTCAGGTTAGAAGTTAGCTGGATGATTAAAGATTTTATTACCTTTGGTTTTCTGTGCTTTAGGTTGTATTTAGTTGTGTAATCATTCAGTAACAACTAGAAATAATATAGTGCAGCATTTCCACAAACCCACCAGTTTTTTAGCATCAAATGGGTGCATTTGCATGTGGACAAAGGTGTCATAGCTCATAAACAGCGCTTATTCAGAGTTTTACTTGGCCAGGGGCAGCAGCAGTTGGAGCTGGTGAGCCTTACCTGCAGAGCTGTCCATTCACTCACCTGTGATTTGTGGTCCCTGCAGAAGCAGAGGCCTTCAGGTAGAATCACAGAATCGTCAAGGTTGAAAGAAAACTGCAGGATCATCAAGTCCAAGCGTTGCCCAGTACTACCACTGTAACTCCTGAACCACATCACCCAGGATCAGATCCTGATACCTCTTAAACACCTCCAGGGCTGGTGAGTCTGTCACCTCCCTGGACAACCTATTCCAGTACCTGACTACCCTAATACTGGGGAAAAAAAATGAAATTCTAATACCTAATCTGCAGTTTAAGGTCATTTCCTCTGGTCCTCTCACTGCAGGCATGACAGAGCAGACTGAGCTCCACCTCACTACACCCCTCTTTCAGATGGTTGTGGAGAGCGGTGAGGGCCCTCCTGAGCCTCCTCTACTTGGGACTGAACAAACACAGCTCCATCAGCTGTTCCCTCAAGACACATTGTCTAGACCTTTCATAAGTCTTGTTGCAATAGGGTCCAAATGGGCTCTGTGAGGGTTGATTTCTTTTGCTAGTATTGGTGTAGAAGTCCTAATGTAATAAAATCACAGCCCCCCAGCAGTGTTTGTTCACCTCCTTTCTGTAAAGGCTTCTGTCCAGGCTAGATTTTGTCAGTTTTTCTTTTTTTATTCCCATTTTAAATCAAAGGTTTTGTCACTGTATTTATCATCTTGTGGTGTTTCTCTTGTATTGTTGCATGACAGACCTTGAACATGCAGTGACTGTAACTATGTTCTGAATAGGCAGATAGAATTTCAGCTGTTTTTTTCTTTTCTTTTTTTTTTTTTTTTTTTGTGTAGGTTTATTCTCTTCAGGTACAACAGTTGTAGCTCATGTCTATTATCTTTTACTGTAAGAAAATTGAATGTTTATGAAATGAAGAAATCAAACCAGGTTACATGACATTTGAGTTTTATTTCACTAAGGAAAGGAACAGATGACCCAAAAGCTTCTAAATCACAGGCTTGGTTCTGGTTCCACTTGTAGTCTGCTTATCTAAATTCTTCATCTGTGTTTTTTGTAAGGCCTGTTGTAATTTAGGAAGAAAGCCATACTGTGTAAATGTTGACTTTTCAATTACTGTGCTGGCGAAACCCTGTCAGGTTTGTCCATGCATTTATGAAGTTATACTCTGTTCTCTGTGTAAAAAAGGATAGAGAATTTTCAGGTTTTCTTTTTTGTTTCTTTTGTTTGTTTTGGGTTTTGGGGGGTTTTGCTTGTATGTCTATTTTTGGGTTTGGGTTTTTTTTTTTAAATCATTTGGATGTAATGAATGTGTGAAACAGTCCATAGGCTCAATAAGGTTTAATTTATATAAGTCATTCAGATGATTATGACGGAGGGTGGATGGTCAGTTGTTAAGCACTCAAAATAATCTCATCTGATCTTTGATTTTTTTTTTTTTGTGGATTTTCAGAACTGATATTACAATATATTTTTGGACAAAGATGTTATTTATTATGTGCTTAATTGTCATCTAATAAGATATATCACATATTCAAGGTTCGTTAATAAAACTGCTAATCACATCCGAATTATTTTGTACTTTACCTGTCCCCAGTGCAAGCCGTTGATTTGTCTCCTGAAAGGAAGCTCATGCTGACATGGTTTGTGTAATCGTGATGGTTCAGTGGAGTAGCAGGCATGCAGCCTGTTAAATGTTTTGTCTAAGTTTTCGTACTCTGCAGACTTACCTTTAATGACGGGAGGTATTTCTCTTTAATGGATAAGAAAGAAGAAATCCCAATAAAAAGCTACTTTAGCGGGTGCGGGCTGAAGCGTGTCTTGGGTGTGTGGATGTGTGTGCTTGTCTCTCTCAGATGCGGCCGTGTAGGCCAAAGGATGGTGTGGTAATCACAAGTGCTAAGAAAGAGCGCTTTTAATTCTCTTGGCACGAGTGTCCCCTCCATGCCCGCGTGTTGTCCCCCTGCCCGCGTGTCCCCCCCATGCCACGGGTGTCCCCCTGTCCCCGTGTTGTCCCCCCATGCCTCGGGTGTCCCCCCATGCCACGGGTGTCCCCCTGTCCCCGTGTTGTCCTCCTGCCCGCGTGTCCCCCTATGCCTCGGGTGTCCCCCTGTCCCCGTGTTGTCCCTCTGTCCCCGTGTTGTCCCCGTGCCTCGGGTGTCCCCGTGGCCGCGGCGCGGAGCCGCCGTCAGAGGGCGCCCGTGTCCAGCGCACGGCCCCATTCCGCGCCGCCGTCCGGGCAGGAGTCTCGGGGAGTGCGGCGGCACTGGGTACGCGGTACTTTCATCTCATAAGGTGCATGTAATCTTTTACACAAAAGAATTCAGAAAATATGTTACAAAGTGCAGTGACTATCCTGACTCGGTATTTTTTCGGTTCTTAAATCATCCTAAATGCGCTGTGTGCTCTAAGGCTCAGTGTAGATGGGGGAGGATTTGATCCAGATTTGTGTGCGTATCCTAAAAGCAGGACAGGAGCTTGCTTGCTCTGCGGGTTTGCCTCTTTGCTTCCCAATTTTACCATTCGTAACTAAGAAAGAGGAGGCAGCGCTTGTGATGGAACTCCTTGGTTTAGCTAAGGGAATTTTTACTACTGGACTGTACAAACTTAAAAATTGCATATCAACTATTCCTCTTCTGACAGTATTGGACAAACTGCCTGAAATGCTTTGTTTACTGCATTTCTGGATTTTAAAGTTGATTTTTACTGTACGGGCAGTGCTGTAAAGTGGTAGGCGACTCCTTTAGTTCAACATCTAATTTTGTATCAAAAAAGAGAAATAATTTTGCTCTTTAAAGTACCATGCATATTAAAGTTTTATTTAAATCAGGTTCCATTGAAATTTTGCTGCAAAAGAAGTTAGTGTAATTTGATTTAAAATACAAAATGTTCTACTAGCTGTTAGCCTTTTTTTTTAAAGAAAGCATTTAATGGCATTTTTCCTTGAGCAATTTTAGACAGGAAAACCTAGCCTAAAATCTGTCATAGGTTGTTTAAATTTTTTTTCCACAATTCACAATTGCAAGGATATTATTATCATACTTAATAAACTTCCATGCTGTACTTTACCGAAAATTGCGTTTAAGAATATTCACTTACTTAGCCTGGAAATGAAGTTAGAGAAATTATTTTTTTAAGAGAGGTAGTTAGATGTATATAACCATTTTTAGCAGCATCAGAATGAGCTGGGAGATTGTATCGAACTCAGCTATGCATTTAAACATTTCATTATATGGAAGATTTCATCTTGAAGCCAGGAGCTTTTACTTCGTAGGTTGTGTTGTATCTTAGCTGTATTCTTTATATAAAATCACAATATAAAATAATTTAGTTTGTTATATGGGTATTTCATATAATTTTGTAAGACTTGCAGAAACTCATTAATTTTTATATGGTCAGCAGTATGAACACCCAATTTCTTTTACCTTCAGTTTTGGTAAAATATTACAAATGAGCCATTCTGAATTTAATTTTTTTGGTGCTCAGCTTTGACTAAAGACATAAAAGAGCACAGAAGCAGATAACCAATTAAATAATGAAAGTGTGTGTGCGTGTATATGTACATATCTCTCCACACACATATTTAATATCTGCTCTTGTGTCTACCTCTGTGTTTTGAGAACTAAAGCTTCATCCAGAAGGAAGCCCAATCCTTTTGAAGACACATTGTCAGTTCTTCTAAAAACTCTCAAGTTCTTCATCCTTGATTATCATTCCTTGGTCTTAGACAATGTGGTGCAGGGGTGGCTGTTTCAGCTGACTGCCTGGATCACACTCTGTGTTTTTTGCATGTCTTGCTTCAGTCTGTAGCGTCCTTTTGTAAGGGACCAACTGTTTGCGGACCTTGTGGTTCCCCTCAGCCTTGGCCATGCGTTTGGACTCCACGCTCATCTGTTCTTTTCCCAGTGGAACTAGACTGAGAGGAAGAGAGAGTTCTTTTAACACCTTCTTATTTCCTCTTTCCATTCCCCCTCCTTTCCTTTTTTACTAATGCAAGTATTTAGCCATTTCCTTTCCCAAAGAATGCTGTAATAAACTTGAGGGAGCTGAAGGAAAGTGCAGCAAAATGAGCAAATCCCCTATATTTTTTTCTGAGAGCTAAAATTAAGGAAGTGCCAATAATTCTATTGAAAAGCAGTTCAAATCAATGCATCTGTGTGAAAGGTAATAGAAACTGATTGAAATAAATTGTAGCAGTAAATTATAAAAAATCATTTTCATTCTTATATCTTGTTCAATAATGTTTTATGGATTTATCAACTGCATGATGTGGAAAAATTGTGTAGCATTATTCTCTAAGAAAATGTTCCATACTCAAGGTGTAGTACACATGAAACCTAAGCTGCACCTCTTGTTCATAGTGGTCACATTTATTTTATTGATGGAAAGGCAGAGACAAGAAGCTGGCCCAAGGTTCAGCACTGAATTTGGAATTAAATACTTGAGGAACAGACTCAAAATCTGTTTTGCTGGCGGGAAACCCACTTCAGCAGTGAAGCTAAAGAGATAAAAGAATTTTTTTCATTAAAAAAGGATGTTTAAGACTATAAAGATGTTCTAGAAAAGTACTAGACTTTGATAGAAAAGAGAAAAATCCTCAGTAGAGTTTACATTTGTATCTTTATTTTAGCGTAAGTTGTTTTTGATTAATATGTATTGTGAAATCCAGTGGTGCAGTCAAAAATATATGGAGAAACTGAGAAGGCTCAAACTGAGCAAATCTTGCTTATCTCTGTAGTTTGAGGGTAAGCCAGTGTATAGAATCTTAATATCAGCAAAACTTAAGAAAGTAAACTTCTTTAAAGCTCTAGTGAAGATGAGCAGGCTGTGCATAGTTGCACGTGTAATAGTGTATAGTAGCTTAAATTTATATAATTCCTTACTGCATCCACAAAATGTATTTATTGCAGATGAGGCTCTCACCCATCTAACTGAAGAAATTTACTCTGTTTTCGTTTGTGGTGTGTCGGTCGATAAGTTGCTGTTGTATGCAACTAGTCTTTTGTTTCACTGTGCTGAATACACAGTTTGATATCTTTTATTGGATTACATGCTTCAGTACAGCATAAATTCATGCAGTAGAAAAATATACATGAAAATAGGTTGTTTACAGTAAAATACTATATGTTTTTGTAATTTTAGTGTGATAACTCCTCTGTATATATTTATTGCCAACATGCAAACATGTGGAGTTCTTGTCAGTAATAAAAATGGAAAATTTTTTAAAAACTTTTTTAGAAAAAAAGACAGGCATGTTCTTTGTGTGATATATTTAGGTCATAAGGGACATCTGCTAAGGATAGTTTTTTAACACTTGCTAACAATCCTAATATAATATGGCCTATTCATCAGTCATATTGTTCCTGACTTGGGTAGCGTGGTTTTTAGTGATTCCCGATGTGCATTTATACTCTCTTAATTGCTAGTTTCTTGCTGTTCTATCTTATTGTTTTGTAGGACAATGCATGAGCAGGCACAGAATAATCAAAATGGTTTCCCTGGCCATATTAGGCACCTAACACGAGATATATTTGCTCTGCAATTTGTGCGTGTTTTTGCAAGTAGAAGTCTCGTTGAAACAAAAATAAATCTTACTAGGGAAGTAATTCAAGGATATGAACATGCTATTCAGTGTCTGTATGTATATATATATATATAGCTTTATATTTAAAAACTTGATCCATGTGTTGTGTATTGCAGATTTTACAGTGTTTCTTTATGCAGCAGAGAAACGGAAGAGTAAGGGAGGATCTACAGACACCGAACATCAGGATTTTGAAGTTCTCGATAAACTGTTAAATTGTGCCAATTTTGTGTCTTTGGTTGAGAAACAAAAGCTTCTTTAGAGATATTTGCAATAGAGCTGAGATGTAATCTTTTAGGTTTTAATGAACTCAGAATTTCACTTAGCTGCAAGGCATTTGACTCTTGAAAGAAGTGCATGTAATGTTCTTGCAGCTTGCGTATGTGAGGCAGATAGTGTTCTGCTTCATTGTTTGAGGGGAGAGATGTTATGGTGGGGGTTAGGTTTTTATACTAGTGAAACAGGAAAACTGACCAGGTGAAGTTTGGCAAAACTATTGAAAGGGGTGTTTGCAATTTGATTTCCACATGTAGAGGGAAATACTTTTTTTTTTTTCCTTTCTTTCCCTACCTTTTTTTTTCTTTTTTTCTTTTTTTCCTTTTTTTTTTTTTTTAAAAAAAATTTATATTGTTCTATTGCTCCATACTGTGCTCTTACCTACAGATAGAATAATAGCTGTTTAATGCTTTAGGAGAACTGTTACAATAATTTTTATCTTGATCTGTTTTTTTTCCTTCATCATCACTGTGATAGTGATAGTGAAGGAAAAAAAAAGCTAGAAATTGTAGCTTTTGCAGTAATTTTAGGGAAGTTTTCTTTATAACTTACTCCAGGTGTCGAATCTTGTTTCAAAGTAAGCGTTATCCCTCTGATCAGTTTTGGGAGGAACAAGAAGTAATTTTATTTTCTGGATTTGTTACTCTTATTTTTACTCAGTTGCTTCAGCCAAGCACAGTAGATGATCTTTAAAATCCTGCATAGTTGCAAAACATGAAAATTGTTGGTTGTTGCTTTGAAGTTTTGTTGGTTTTTTTTTTTTTTTTTTTTTTTTTTTTTTTTTTGTCCAATTCTTTTACTTATTTTTACTTCTGTTCTAACAAAACATGTTTAGAAAGACTGGTTTGGACGATTAAAGCAGTGCCAATGATCAAGAATAAATCAGCCTGGGACTGTGAAGTCAGTTGTTGAGTATAGTTGAAAGACCATAGTCTACACAAATGTTGATTTCATTCAGAGTTTACGTCTGTATCTCTGTGGCTGAATTGAAGAGTTTTACTGGATTGAACAGTTGTTCTCCACATTGGATAGTTGAAAATTTCATTCGTCTACGCGCAGTTGATTTAAACGGTTTGGCAAAAAGTGTGAGTAAACTACTATACTTACAGTATATGTACAGTTTAAGCAGAGAATTGCTGATTTTCTGTAACTGCAGCCTGGGAGAAAGGAACAAGGAAAGACTGAGAAGGAAACTGAAGACACTGTTGTAAGGATACAGTTTGGACACTGGGTGCCACTCCTGGTACACACTGAGCCTGGAAAGCCTTTCTCACACAGTGAAACAACACGCATTTGTAAAAATGGAGGTCTTTGTTACTCAGGAAATTCTGAGGGTCTTCATCCCAAACCTGGTGGTTCTTATAGCTGAAAAACATTGTCTTCAGTCCTACAAGGAGTAACTAAAGATGTAAGGGCAGGATATTTTTTTTGTTGTTTTTTTTACTAAGAAAGATTTTCTAGACTTGGTATGTTGCTGTCTAGTTACGTACCTCCTATCATATATAAGACAGACAAGGGTGCAACACCAGCTGTTCAGGAACTAGACCAAATATGACAGTTCTCCTCAGACAAAATAATTGCAAAACAAAAAAAATTTTAAAGAAACGTCTGCCTACAAGCCTGTATATATATACACATATACATATTTTAATATATAGTTTCATTCTGACATGTGCTTTCTTTTTAGATTAGTTCAGTGTCAAATTCATTTGGTGGTGTGTTACTGATGGAAGGCTAGAGGAAAGGACAGTTGAGGATGGGTTTGGGATTGGTCAATTTACTAGACTTGGAGGCAGTGATGGTTTCCAATAGGCACCAAGTGTTGAAGATATGAGGAATGCTGAGGAGATGGAATAAGGAGTGGGAGTAAGAAATGTTTAGATGTAAATTGGAATGAGGTTAGTGCTTCCACCCTGAAAGCTGTGTAGCTCTCAAACTAGGAAGCGTGACCTGATTTATGCTTTACTGTGCTCATGCCCAGAGGCGTCAGCTGGCTCTGGGTGTCCTGAACATTATACAAACACATACTTGCTCAAACATTTTAGAAGCAGCACAGGAGTTTAGGTGTCCAGTTCTTAATGACTTTCAGTGGAATATTGTTGGCATCTTTACCTGGCTAATTTGGAAACTGAAATTTCAGTTGTAACCGAAAGGCAAGCGGGGGTTTGGAAGGCGAAATGCTGTAGCATTTTAGAAATGTTAGACTTCTAAACCTGATCTCCGTGCAAAAATTTTGTCTCTTTTGTACGAAAAGAAATTAAAATAGTGGGTCAGAAAATAACATGTGCTTGGAGGGGAAGCAAGACACTACTTGAAATGATGAATGACAGGGTGAGGGATGAGGAAGTGCCTTGTAAAATTCTACTTTGATGGAATGGTATAGAATTAAAAACAAAACATCCCTCTATCCTCAAATGTAGAAATTTGAGCTCTTGGTTTTACTTTTTAAAATGACATTTGAAAAAAGGTTCCTGCTATTCACAGTGCTCCATTGTATGATACTTGACCAAATCTTCCAAGGCATTTTTCTTGTAATGATGTTTCAAGTGAAAAATTAATTGATGTATTCAGACGCATAAAGCGCAAAGTTAAATGAAGAATAAATGTCAAATCAGCTTTTTTTACCTCTGCCTGCTTGCTGTCAGAGCTTATAGTGATTTTAAAGGTAATGCCTTCCATAAGTAGTTAAAAATTTTGATTGTTTTTACATGAAACTTGCAGATTAAGTCTCTTAAAGTTGGCATTAAATTTTTAAACTTTTTGGATAAATGTGTTGGCCCACAGAAAACTTATGGCAAACATGAGTCATTTGGTATTCCTCTGTAATTAGCTAAGCTTTATGTAGATGGTGAATAATACAAAGACATACTGGTTTCTGTGGTTTTTCCAACTGTGGTGAAATGCTTGATTTTAAAATGAGTATTTTTTAACTTTTTGCTTCTTTTTTGATATTGGGCCTTCTTATCAAAAGGCACCAGATATATAAACAGAGCCAGAAATAAAAGAACTGGCACAAACCTTTTGTTGACACCTGGAAATCTATTAAATGGGACACTTGAAATAATGAGTATGGCATACGATAAGCTGGAGCCACCTGGGTTTTATTGGGCTACTCGACACTTTGATCACAACTTTATTTAAAGAGGTGTTTGTTTACAACATCAATGTTCCTTGTCATCACTGTGATTTAGATTTTAATCTGACACAACACAAAGAGGAGTTGCAAAAATCAAGCCAGTACTTAAAGGGAAGCTGGTATGGGAGAGATGCTAGTTCAATGTGTCAACCTGGAAACAAAAGCACCTGTTGAACGAGACCTGTAATCTGAAAGAGCAGTAGATGACTTTCAGCAGATGTGGGATACATCATGCTGTGGAGAGAGTGGTAATTCAGGCTTGCTGGCAGCAGACAGAGGAGTTTACATGGAATGGGGTGCTGTCATCTTGGACGGAGGGATCAGGGTAGACGTCAGGCTGTGTGTATGTTGGTGTGGTGCAGCTGTGTCCCTTTGGAGCTGGTGTCACAAGGAGGCAAGGCTGCAGGCCTGGTGCACAGCTCTGCAATGCACTTCTTGTCCAGCCTTGGGTTCCTAGCACAGCCCTTCAGTACAATGTAGACTTGATCCTTAAGATCTCCCTTTGCTTTATCTTCTTGCATTTAAATGGCACTTCAACATGAAAGAAGGAGCACTTGGGTCCAGCCTCTGATCCTGTTAATTCTTGCTAATAAATAGATAAAATCTGATCCATCTGAATAACTTGAATAGGGGAAAGAACTGGTTTTATTTTTTTTTGTTGGTAAAATTTTGATACTGTTTTGCAGATACGAAATAAAGCCATCACTATACACAAGTCACGTAGGTTATAACTCTTGGAGGCTTTGCTGATTGGCAGAGGTAGGAGAGCTGCTTGTTTGGTGGCATCTTGGTGTTGGTTTGGTCATGGATACTTGAGCATATTATTGAGCCTTGAATGACACTGCTTTTCTCACTGAGTTATGTGCTGCTGAAAATTCCCTCTTCCTCACCTTCCCCACCTTTTTTAGTATTACAGCTGTGTAACAGCTAGTCTTTTATAGTAATGGTGATGGTAGTTCTTAATTTGCATTGTTTCTGTTGTGTGCCTTTAGTTTCTTCAGTGCAGAGAGGGTGAAGGGTTTTTCTATACAGAGATTTGATTAAATCTCTGTATAGAAAAATGGCTTTGCCCAAGATTTTTTCTGTGTCCTGGATGGTTGAAAGAAGAAGCAGTGTATTAAGGGTGAATCATGGGAAACACTGTAAGAGTAGTGGTACAGTAGGGCAGGTTGAGTGGAAGTCTGGGGAGGTTGTGAAGGATAGGTTAGCCAGATGTTTGCTTCAAACAGTGTGTAATGGGAGGAAATGGCTATCAGATGACTTTTAGCTCTGTCCCTATGATTTTGATATCCTATTTATCCTGAATTTGAAGGAGACTTTTAAATGACTGAAACTGATGCATTTCAACTACTGTAATTTGATCAACTAGTTTAGTAATATTTTCCATACACCCTCCTGTATGTGGAAGTCTTCATTTGTGCAGGGACTGATGTGAAGGTGGTTTGGTTTAATTGGAAATGTGTACAGTTATGAAATGGAAACCCAACATTTGCATGAAAACATCTCAACTGCTGTAGTTAAAGTATGTCAGAATAGTTTAAAGAAGAAATAATATTTACTTTTAATTATTTGGCATTTTACTCACTTCTATGTGTTGCAGTTTTTTCCTTTTCAACATAAAGGAAGGTAGTTGATGTAAACATGGTAAACACAGAGTAATGCCCAAATATCTTTCAAGATCTGCTACTTTATGAAATAAGAAGTAGTAATTTTTGTAGGAAATAGGGCAGATTTTGGGGAAATAGGGAAAATCCTCTGTGTTTTAAATGTCTGATTTTGGTGGGGTTTTTTTTCTGTTTCCAAATTGCATACAAGAGTTAAAACTTTCATATCTGTTTTATTAGAAGAATTGTTTTTTTTCTTGATTTTTTTAGCAATTGTGTGTTAATATTAAAATTCATTAAACATGCAAGTAACTGTTTCATTATAGTTTCATTCATAGTCCACATTTTCTCTTTCAGAACAAACAATGTTTAATAATAAAGGTAAAATTTTTAATATCTTTTATCACTGACTTTTTTGCATTCAAGGAAGTGCTGCAGTCTTAGTAGAAATGGCAGTAGGTCTGTATTTTCAGGCCATGCATGTGCATTGAGCATGCTTTTCCTTGCTTCAGAAGTTCTCATCATTGTGTCCTATGCTTTTACTTACTTTCAAAGCTTAAGCGAACCTCTTTAAACCTTGTGTCCACAGGAGATGCTTGTGGGAAAACGTCTAAGAAGCAGGACTCACAGTACTGCTGAACTCATTACAGAAGTAGATGTGCCAGAGGGCCACAAGCCCTGGCAAGTCGAGGCAAGACCCTGAAGGAGGAGGAGATAAGGGTGAATGTATGTATGCAAGACAGTACAGGCCTGTACAAGTCTGTGCTAGCCCATAGTTAAGCAATGTTAAGCATAGTTAAGCAATTTTAGTAAGAAACAGATATTGTTGTTATGGTTGTTGTTGTTTAAGCAAGTAGTTATTTTTAGCTCCTGCTTGAAAGGTATAAAACCCAGCAGTGTGTTCAATAAAATTGGCCTCACGGTGCAGCCCGCAGAGGCCCTGTCTCTTCAGCCTGCCGTGGCGGCCTGCAGCCCTGCCCCTCCTCCTGCGCCCGGCCGGGGTGTGCCGGGTGCCGCTGGGCGCTCCAGCCTGCGGTCCTGCACTCTGTGCCAGCAGCAGCCCCGGCCAGCTCTGTAGCCGAGCCCTTGCTTGTACAGGTGTGAACGGGGAAGTGCCATATAAATGGGGACAGATGGTCACTGCCTGGGGTTATCTGGACCTAGCCTGTGTGTTTAAGAGACTTTCAGCTCTCTCTCATCAATGGGCTTATTTCTGTCTGGATCAGGTCTCAAATGTGGCACTCTATTTAATGTTATAAAGATATTAGCGAAAAGAAGCAAATGTTAGTGGTCAATTTTTTATATTCAAGTGTCAAAGCATAATATTAATGTACATTCTCAATCCCTATTAACTCATTTAGTTACTTCCACCGTGCTTTTAAATCTTTCAGCCAAATATGTGTGTTTTAAGTATGGAAATGCATTGATAAAATTGTTTGTTTATTGTGAATTTGGATAAAAACAGTGCTTGTCACTTCTAAGAGCACATTTTTGGAAAGGCCATTTTTTAGGAAAGATGTTGCTAGTGTTCTGGGCCTTCAGCTCAGGTAGCCTTTTTTGCTTTTACTTCCTAGTAAGGTATGGGAAATCCTTGGCTCAGGTAAAGGCCTATCCCTGTGTTTTTGAAAATTACAGCTAACAGTTACAGGTACTGTTACTGCAGCTCTCCAGGTCACAGGTTGCCAGGAGTGCCTGATACCTCTCCCAGAGGTTGGGGCCAACCATTCTTTTGCAGAAGGTGTGCTGTGGTTTAAGAGCTGTGTCACCAGATGAAGCAGCTACAGGAGGAAGTGAATAGGCTACATGGTATTTCAGCAAAGGAGCAAGAGATTGACCGGTTCTTTTCAGAGACACTGCAGTCTCAAGACTCTTGAGAGTCTTAAACCTCCATTGTAGAGGAAAAGCAGGTGGATTCAGAACCCTGCAGGGTAATTAGTGAAAGGACTGTTAGTCAGGGGTCTGTTCACAGTGAAGACTGGAAGCAGGTCACTGCACATAGCAGGAGGAAGGTTCCTCCTTGGAATTTGACAAGTAGGACTGGCGCTTTCTGCAAAGGTGTGAGGTTCTGGAGCTAAAAAGCCAGACAACTGATGAGGTGAGCGAAGGTCTTTCTGGGATAGTGGGGCCTCCTAAAGCAATGCCACCTCTACCCCAATCACAACCTCCTGTGTTAACAGAAGAAATGGGGTAGTTGCAATAGGAGACTCTGTTCTAACGGGAACAAAGGGCCCAATATGCAGAGTGAACCCCACTCACAGGGAAGTCTGCTGTTTCCCAGGGGCTCGGGTAACGGGCATTACTGGAAAACTCTCCAGTCTAGTAAAGCCCTCTGATTACTATCCCCTTTGGTAGTTCAAGCTGGTGGTGACAAAATAACAGAGAAGTCTGAGGGCAATCAAAAGAGATTTCAGGACCCTGGGGTGATTGGTAGAAGGATCAGGAGTGTGGGTAGAGATTTCCTTGGTCTTTCTGGTAACAAGGAATAATATTGAGAGGAATAGGGAGATCCATCAGTTAATGCGTGGCTCTGAGGTTGGTGTCAGTGATAAAATGTTGGGATTTTTGACTCTGGGATGATCTACTCAACACCCAGTCTTAACACCTGACAGGATGCATCTGTCTCAAAGAGGGAAAAGAACAGGAGCTAGCGGGGCTCATTGTTGAAGCTTTAAACTAGCTTGGAAAGGAGAAAGGTACAAACGAGGCTCGCCAGTGATAAGTGATGGGACTCTGTGCCAAAACTTGAGGAAGGGAGTACTAGTGGATCTCCCAATCTGCTTCACCAGGTTTTGGCTATGGCTACTATCTACCCTAAATGTTTCTATACTAATATATGCAGCATGAGGAACAAAGAGGAGCTTTAGGCTTTATCCCAGTCCCAGAGATTTGACATTATTGGGATAAGTGAAACCTGATGGGATAAGTCCTATATCTGGAGTGCCCTGTTGGATGGTTACAGGCTCTTCAGGAGGGACAGGAAGGGCAGAAGAGGCTGGGGGTTGTAACTGTGTGTAAAAGAAGTGTTCAAATATATGGAGCTCTCAGCTGGCAATGGCACAGTCGAGAGTCCCTGTGAGAATCAAGGGGCAAACAAACAATGCAGATGTCATTGTGGGAGTGTGCTGTCCCTTCTCAACCAGGATGATGATGCTGATGAGTTTATTCTTTGCTGAACTAAGGGACACCTAAAGTCATCTGCCTTTGTCCTTATGGAGGGCTTCAACTTGCCAGAAATTAACTGTGAGCATCACACAGCTGGTACAACCTGCACCAGAAGATTCCTAAAAAAACCCTGGATGACATCTTTATGGAAGAGGTCCTAAGGAAGCTGGCTGGGAAGGATTCTCTCCTTGGTTTGCTGCTTGTCGACAGAGTGGATCTCATGAGCAAAGTGGAGATTGGTGGCTGTCTTGGCCACATCAACCACAAAGTTTAAAATATCTGTTGACAGGAAGAAAAGTGCCAGTGAAATCCCCTCTCTGGACATCAGGAGAGCAGACTTCAGGCTGCTCAGGGAATTAGTGAGTAAAGTCCCCTGGGAAAATGTTTTTGCAGGTGCTGAGGTCCATCACTGCTGGTCACATTTTAAACATCACCTCCTAAGGGCACAGGAGCAGGCAATTCTCAGATGTTGGAAGTCAGGCAGGGGAGGGAGAAGGCCAGCTTGGCTGAGCAGGGATCTTCTCTTGGAAATAAGGTAAAAAAGGAAGGTGCATGCCCACTGGAAGCACATGGGAAGAATACAGAGATGCTGCTTGCTTTTGTAAGGAATGGATTTGTGTGGCCAAAGCTCAGCTGGAGTTGAAGCTGGGCAGAACTGTGGGGCACAATAAAAAGAGTTTTCAAATCTGTTAGTAACAAAAGGCAGTGTAGAAATAAAATTGTCCTTTTAAAGGATGAGGATGGTCACCTCACAAGCAGGGACAGGCACAAGGTAGAGGTGCTTAGTGCATTTTTTGCTTCTGTCTTCAACATGGAGGAGGCTCCAAGGGGTGCCTTGAGCTGGATGACCATGATTGAGAGAATGATCAACTCCTAGTTGACCCTGAAACTGTGCCGGATTTGATGCTTCAGCTGTATCCCTACAAATCTGTGTGGCCTGGTGAGATTCATCCAAGCATGCCCAAGGAGCTGGCTGATGTCTTTGCAGAACCTCTCTTGATTTTTGAGCTGTCTTGGGAATCCAGAGAGGTCCCAGGTAACTGGAAGCTGGCAAACATTATCCAAATTTTCAAGGGCAAGAAGGAGGAGCCCAGAAACTACAGGCCTGTCAGTCTCACTTCAGTGTCTGGCAAAGTTAAGGAAAATATTATTCAGAGAGGTATTGAAAAACCCCTGAAAGACAGTGCAGTTGTAGGTCACATC
>VZUI01059972.1:0-12609 GCA_013401135.1 Cettia cetti | reverse complement strand
TTCCTCCTTGATCCCACAGCCCAGCCCTCCTCTTTTTCCCTAATCCCACAGCCCAGCCCTCCTCTTCCCCCTAATCCCACAGCCCAACCCCTCCTCTTCCTCCTTAATCTCACAGCCCACCCCTCCTCTTCCTCCTTCCCTCCCAAGCCTGCTCTGGAGCTGCTCCCGTGTCACACAGACCTCCCCACCTCAGATTTGGGGGTCCAGCGGTGCTCAGGGGACCCTGTGTCCTCCAGGGTGGGATTAAATGGGGCAGAACCCCACTGGGATGGGAAGTTCCCCATGGAACTGCCAGTTCCTCACAGCTGGAAACTGATTTCCCCTCTCCTGATGGGTTTTCCAGCCCCTGCAGCCCTTGGGGCGATTATTCCTGTAAATCACAGCTTTTTAGGAGTCCTTGCACTGCAGACTGCGAGAGGGAGGTGTCTGATTTTATTTTAATGAAAAACAGCAGTTTTGGAAACTCTGGGGATTTAGGAAACTCCTTCCTGCACCTTCCAGCCCTTCCTGGGGGCTGTGGGTGCTGTCAGTGGGATGTTCCTGCTCAGCCCTGCAGGGAGGTGGGAGCTGGGCCAGCTCAGGCACTCCCTGGGGTGCTCCAGAGGGTTCTGGATGCTCCAAAGATCTCCAGGGGCTCCCAGGGGCTTGAGGGGTCTCAGGGGCTTCTGTTGCTGTGAGGATGCTGGAGGGTCCAAGGGGCTGGGCTGCTCCCAAGGGCACATGAGCTGGAGGGGTGTTCCCATGAGTTCGGGGTGTTCCCATGAGTTCGGGGTGTTCCCAGGAGTTCGGGGTGTTCCCAAGAGCCCAGGGGGTTCCCAGGAATCTGGGGTGCTCCCAGGAGCTTGGGGTGCTCAGAGGGCCCTGGGGTGCTCCAAAGGATCCAGGACTTCCCACAGGGCTCAGGGTCTGAGCACCCCAGGGGTGCATCCCCTGGAAAACCATGGGATGCTCTGAGGATTCCAAGATGCTCCAAAACCCCCCAAAAGCTTCAGGATGTTCCATGATCCCTGTCCCTGGAATGTTCCAAAGCCCCTGGGGTACTCAGCAGACTCCCTGGATGTTCCAGAAGCCCTGGGATGCTCAAAAGCCTTCAGGATGCTCAAGCCCCTGGGATGCTCCAAGCCCCCGGGATGATCCCAGCCCCCAGGATGCTCCAAAGACCCTGGGATGCTCCAAAAACCCTGGGACGCTCCAAAAGCTTCAGGATTCACTGATGCCTTTCCCTCAGTGGGATGTTTTGAGACCTCCGGGATGCTCCAAAATCCCCGGGATCCTCCTAAACCCCGGGATGCTCCAAACTCCCGGGATGCCCCAAACCCCCGGGATGCTCGAGCTGCCCGCAGACGCTGGGATGCGGGGTGCGGAGAATCTCCCGGGAAAAGCAGCCGGGAAGGGAAGGCGGGGGGGGAGAATGGGGCGGGGCCGAGTGCCCCCCCGAGGCCCCCGCCCGCCCTTCCGCACGTTCCTTCCTCCCCCCCCGTCATCCTCCTCCTCCTCCTCGTCCTCCTCCTCCCCCCGCTCTCGCGACAGCTCCGCACAGAAAATGGCCCCGCGGCCGCCCCGCCGCTGATGCGCGACCCGGGCGGCGCCGGCCCCGCCGCAGCCCCGGTACGGCCGGGAGGGACCGGGAGGGACGGGCGGGCACCGGGGGAGGACCGGGATCGGGGAACGGGCCGGCACCGGGGATGGCCGGCACAGAGGGGTGCGCGGGCTGCGGGGGCTGCACCGGCAGCGGCGGGAGGGGACCGGCACCGGGACCGTATGGGCACCGGGGATGTGCCGGTACCGGGGGTTGCCCGGCACCGGGGGTGTGCTGGTACCGGGAAGGGAGCGCTGGCACCGGGGGATGTACCGGGCCGGGGGTGGACTGGCACCGGAGCTGGGTCGGTACCGGGGATGAACGGGCACCGGGGCTGTGCCGGTATCGGGCGATGGACCGGCACCGGGGGTGGACCGGCACCGAGAGCTGCCCTGGCGCCTGCGGCTGTGCCAGCAGCGGGGCCGGAGCTGCGCTGGGACAGCCGCGGTACCGGAGCGGGGCCCGGGGTACCGGGGCTGCTCCTGGAGCCCGGAGCTGCAGCAGCCCTGGGGCTGCTGCCCACGGGGGCTCCGGGTCACGGGGCCACTGCCCGTGGGGTGGGTGCCGTGGGTACAGTCCTTCCGTGGCTGTACGACCCGTGGGGGGCTACCAGCCCCTGAAACCAGTAGCCATGGGGGCTACCCGTGCGGGGCTGGCAAGGACAGGGAGCCACCAGCCCCGGGTTTTGACAGGTGTGTGGCCTGTGGGAACACCGGGACACCCCTCACATCCCGGGATGCACCTGCCGGGATCTCCCGCTGCTCCCTCCATCCTCCCACACCTGCGAGTCGCTTTGTTGCTGTCACAGCCGGGAGCTCCCGGCCTTGGCCATGGCGTGAACTTGCCTGGTGCTGCTGCTCGGGCTCAGCTTTGTCCAGGCTCGGGGGGGAAGCTCCTACATCCCCAGGTGGCTCCTGAGGGGAAAGTGGGGGTTTTTTTCCCAGCTGCAGAGCTGTTGTAGCCGGGTGGGTGCCCAGCCACGGGCAGGCAGGTACAGATGGGCACCAGGGTGGTGTGGCAATGTGGGGAAGTGGCAGCAGGGCTTGGAGCAGTCTGGGGGATCGTGGGGACCCCCAGGCTTCCCCCCTCAGAGGGAAGAGGGGCCTGGGCTGAGCTGTCCCCGTGGCCACCACAGGGACAGTGGTGACAGGGACACCGAGGCTCAGCACTCACCCCGCTGGATTCCCACCCTGTCACTGCCTTCGGGGTGGGCTCCTCAGGCTCTCCAGGCAGGTCCTGAGTGGGAAAGCAGGGAACCCACCCTCGGGCAGCACCCGAGGCAGCAGCTTTGCTCCAGCCCCTGCCGGCACCGGGGCATCCACCTTGGACGCCTGGAGCATCCTCCCCGCAGCACCCCCGGCTCCCTGAGGGCTCCCCGCGGTATCTGAAGGCTGCAGGAGAATCCGTAGGGTGTGTTTGGGTTCTGTCTGTGGATCTGAGCGCGGGGCTGGCCGCACTGGCAGCAGCGGAGCCGCGGGCAGCCCCGGCGCTGCCTCCCCCGGCGCTCGCCGGCTGCGCGGTCACATGAGCCCCTTGTTCCCAGCCTTTGTCTCATCTCCTGCGCCGAGGAGCCGCCTTCGGGGGGAGCCTCCTCATCCTCGGGCCTCAGAGCACGCTCAGAGATGCTCCAATCGGGTTATTTGGCCCATTTATCTTCCCGGGGTGGGTTGAGAGAAGTCTCGGGATACGGATAAAGCCCCCGGATGGTTTGAGGGGGATGAGCTTGTGTTAATTATTCACTGAATCAGAAGCAGAGCCTGCTCGGGGTGAGCATCAGCTGCAAACATCCTGCACACCCTCATGGCTGGCAGCCCCCTGGAAGGGTTTTTGGGGTCCCTGTTGACCCCACAGGGGTTGGGATGAGGGAGTTTGGTGTCAGCAGCTTTTTGGGGAGGTGAAGCTGTGGCAGGAAAGCCCTGGGGATAACGACAGTGACAGTGGTGGCTCTGGGATTGGGGGTTCCAGGGCACGCTTGCACCAGTGCTCACATCTTGGGGAGTCATTTTTTGGGTCCTGCCTCTGGGGGAATCGTGTCACCAGGGTGGGTCACACCTCTGGGTCGGTCACACCTCTGGTGACCACAGGAGGTCACTGGGTGGGGACAGTGGCAGGTCAGCAGCACCTGGGCCGGGCTGTCACGCTCAGGGCTGCAGAACAGACAGTCCTGGAGGAGGAGAAGTGTTGGTCATCATCACATGGGAGGTGACAAATGACAGCACGATGACCCAGGTGCCACCTGCTCTCCAAAACCAGTCCTGGGCAGGGCACAGGGTGATGCCACAGTGCTGCCACCATGTCCTCTGCCGTGTCACCCACGGGGACCTTTGGGACCACAAGCCAAGTGTCCCTTGCTCCTGCCCCCATGGGATCTGCTCAAGAGGCATTTTCCCAGCTTTTCCAGAGGAAAAAATCAGCTTAGAAAGCATCACTGGGATGGAGAGTGGCATCTGTGATCCCAGAGGGACAGGAGGGAGGTTCCAGCATCCAGAGGCACGGCTGGGGTTCACCCTGCAGCTCCAGGAGCTTTCCCTGCTGCAGTGCTGTTGGGAAAGGATTTCCTGATTGCTTGGAAAAACTTCCCTGTGCTGCCCCTGAGCTCCCAGTGCTCACCTGGAGGCCCTCAGTGCCAGGGGTGCTGAGCCCAGGCTGTGCCACCCAGCTTTGGCCAGAGAGGCATTTCCAGCAGGAATTTTGCTTCACTGCAGTCTCGGTGGTGCCAGGAAAGGCTCTGGCAGCTCCAACACTTCAGGGCTGGGCACCAAAACGTGGCAGTGCCACAGAGACACTGCCCAGGGGCTGGGCAGGCAGACACAGCCCTGCCTTGACCTTCTCAGCATTGTCTCTCCCAAAAAAGAAGATTTCCAAGATCTTTTTTTTCCCACCAAACCCCTCATTTCTACCTGATAAACAAAGCTCCATCAAAGCTGCTGGGAACTTTCCGTGTTTACCCCTGCAGGGATGGATGTTGGAGATGGAGCACCCCCTCCAGCCAGGGCTGAATTTCCCCCTGGGCCATGAGCAGCCCCAACCCTGCCCCAAATTCCCTGTTCCATGGCCAACTCTCCTCCATGGCTGGCTGGTTCCTGAGGCCACTGAGCTGAGAAAACAACAAAAACAACAAAAAAGCCCCACAACCTCCAGACAAAGCTGGGGCAGCCACAGGAATAATCCCACATGGATTTTTTTTTTCCCCTTCCCTGATTTATTTTCCTGCTGGGCTGCAATCCCAGGGCTTCAGGAACAGCTGCTGAGCCTGGCTTGGCCAGGCAGAGCCCCTCTGGATGAGACCCCCCAGTGCCAAAAGCTGGGAAATGCCTCTGGAGCAGATGCTAATGGGAAGGATGGGGTGCCCCAGCCAGCAGAGATGATCTCCAGGGAGATTTCCCAAAGAGTTATTGAGCTCTTGGGGAAGCGTTGCCCAGTGCCCATTCCACAGTCCCAGTGCTGATATTGTTGTTATGATTGTCATTATTATCAATATCATTATTATAAATATCATCATTATCAGCGTTATTATATATATTTGTACCCTTTTATCCTTTTTAATTTATCCTTTTTTCCTTATTTTCATAATTGCTTATTATTTATTAGCATTATTATTGCCATTATGATCATCATTTTCTCTCGCACTCCAACATTAAGACACTACAGAGAAATCCCCCAAACTGAGGGGATTTTCCAGATGATTTTCTGGGAATTAAAGTTTGGCTTTTCCATGTGGGAGCCTCGTGCCAAGGCGTGCTGAGGCCAAGCCAATGTCATTTTGGGCAGGAACTGTCCCCACGTGCCCATCAGCAGCTCCCAGTCGCTCAGTGGGACCTGCTGCTCCTCCTGGCTGGAAAACCCTTTGGAATTCTGAGGGGAGCCCCCAGTGAGCCCCCCAGGCCCGGCAGCAGGAGGCTGGAGCAGCTGCAGCAGTCCCTGCTTTGGCTGTGCCTCGGAGGGGATCCTGCAGTTTGGGGCAATTTTGGCTGCAGTTGCTGTGGGCTGGACACGGGCAGGATCCGGGGGATGTTGGGGGGCTTTGGGGACCACCCTGGGGTGGCAGGAAGGGACGGTGACAGCTCGGGGTTCTGTGGAGCCGCGATGTCCTGCGGGCTCAGCCCCGGGTGGGAGGGTGGGGGCACCGAGGAGGAGGAGGAGGAGCAGGAGGAGGGAGGCACGGTGGCCCCGGGCTGGGGTGTGACCTCCCTCCCCTGCCCCCGCTGCAGCATCGCCGGGAGGAGCCGCCGAGTCCCTCTGCCCGCGCCCAGCCCCAGCCAGGCCATGAAGACGGAGAAGGACGAGGCTGTGGCCGCCTTCTCCCTGCGGGGGAAGCTCGGCACGGAGGGGGCAGGTGAGTGCCCTCGGGGGGGCTCAGAGCACTCGGGGCAGGAGCAGGGGCTCGCATTTGCTCCTGTGGCTGGGAGGTCCCTTTGGCCGAATTGTCCCCAAGGGGACATGCCCAGGTGTGCCAGATGTGCCCAGGTGTGCCAGGGTGTGCCCGGGTGTGCCCAGGTGTGCCAGATGTGCCCAGGTGTGCCAGATGTGCCCAGGTGTGCCAGATGTGCCCGGGTGTGCCCGGGTGTGCAGGTGGCATCACCCAGCGTGTTCCAGACCCCATCAGGCTTCACCTTCACACCTCAGCTCTTCCTTAGAGCAAAGCCCCTGGCAGCTCTCGCACCCTGGGGGGGCTCCAGCCTCTCCGGGCCCCCCCGGCTCCCTGTCCCTGTTCTGAGGGGATGGGGAGGGCACAGGGGCTGGGCCGAGCCTCACGACCTCTCCCCGCAGGCTGCAGTGACCCGGCCCTGCCCGGTGCCCCGATGCCGGCGAGCGGAGGGACCCCGGCCCCGGAGCTGCGGCCGCTGAAGCGCAGAGCTGTCCCAGGTGAGCCCAGCCCCGCCCCGGGGAGGGGACAGCGACAGCCGGGGCGGGGCCGAGGCCGACGCATCTGTGTCCTTGCAGGGAAACATTACCAGTGCTCGAGCTACGGCTGCAAACTGGCCTTCCCCAGCATGCAGGAGCTGATGGACCACCTGAAGGTGCACTACAGACCCACGCAGTCCCTCGAGGGTAAGGCCAGGACACCCCACGTGCCCCTTTTTTGGCTGGGAGGGGGCAGAGCAGGGCTCAGAGCTGAGGCAGGGCCGGTGGTGGGAGATGGGAGTGGGAGCAGCGTGGGAGGTGCTGCAGACTGGGAATTAAAGGTGCTGGGAATTAAAGTTTGGCTTTTCCATGTGGGAGCCTCGTGCCAAGGCGTGCTGAGGCCAAGCCAATGTCATTTTGGGCAGGAACTGTCCCCACGTGCCCATCAGCAGCTCCCAGTCGCTCAGTGGGACCTGCTGCTCCTCCTGGCTGGAAAACCCTTTGGAATTCTGAGGGGAGCCCCCAGTGAGCCCCCCAGGCCCGGCAGCAGGAGGCTGGAGCAGCTGCAGCAGTCCCTGCTTTGGCTGTGCCTCGGAGGAGTTCCTGCAGTTTGGGGCAATTTTTGGGCAGGATCCGGGGGCTGTCCCCGGCTGAGCCGGTGCTGAATCTCTCTCTGAATTCCTCTGCCCAGGCAAAACCTTCCACTGCCCCACCCTGGGCTGCACCGAGACCTTCCCCAGCATGCAGGACCTCATGGCCCACATGAAGGTGCACTACAAACCCAACCGCTACTTCAAGTGAGTCCCGCTGCTCCCTGCCCCCCTCCCGCCCTGTGCGGGGACCCCTGGCAGCTCCCTGAGCCCGCAGCGGGCGGGGCTGGGGGCGGTGCCGGGGGAGCATCGCCTCTGACCGCGCCTTCCCGACCGCTCAGGTGTGAGAACTGCCTGCTGCGCTTCCGCACGCACCGCTCCCTCTTCAAGCACCTGCACGTCTGCTCCGACAGCGCCGGCGGCCCCGCGCCGCCCCCCAAGCCCGACAAGCCCGTCCTGCCTCCCGCTACCTCTGTCCCGGAGAAGGAGCCCCCGGCCAAGCCGCCCGAGGGGCTGCCCAAGCTGCCGAGCGCTCTGCGGCCCCCGGAGAAGGAAGCGGACACTGCCCCGGCGGCGCTGCCCACGGCGCTGCCCGAGCTGCCCGGCTCGCTGGAGCCGCTGCCGCTGGTGTCGCCGGCCCCCCACCCCTTCCCGCTGCTGGAGCCCGCCCTCTTCGGGCCCT
This sequence comes from Cettia cetti, assembly GCA_013401135.1. NCBI lineage: Eukaryota > Metazoa > Chordata > Aves > Passeriformes > Sylviidae > Cettia > Cettia cetti. The sequence goes on along the minus strand of VZUI01059972.1, from coordinate 4,913 downwards.
CGTCCTTGACTCGGTTCTCGGGGCCGCCCCCGTCCTCGGTGGCCGGGCCGTTCCTGCCCTACGTGCCCCCCTCGCCCTACGGGCTGGCGCAGCCCCCGGCTCAGCACCGCCTGCGGCCCTTCCTGCCGGGCCACGGCCCCCCCAGCGTCTCCAACGCCGTCTGGAAAAAAAGCCAAGGTGAGCGCGCCGAGCCGTTCGGGACAAACGTTCTTCTGCTCCCGCCTTGACCAGCAGCAGCTCCCGAGGAGGACTCGCCGCCGCCCCGCCGAGGATCCGGCCCCCTCCTCCCCCTCCGGCCCGGCCGTCCCCCCAAAGCCCCGTCCCGCCCGTGCCACCCCCTCTGTGATGTTCGATTGGGCAAAGCACCGGCGACCACAAAAAAAAAACAAAAAACAAAACAAACCAAATTCTCCCGGCCCTGCTGCTCCCCGGCGTGCTGGGGGTGCGAGGCGGGGGGGCCGGGCCAGGCCTGCCCTCCCACGTGTCCCCCCCGAGGGAGGGGAAGACCTAATGCTTGTCTTGCCCCTCGATTCCCTCCGCAGGTGTGAGTGTCAGCCCACTCCTCCCATGCTTTGGCTCAGGAGTGACTCCAGGTTAGTTTGGCACCTCCTGGGTGGGGGCTGCTTTCTGTCGCTGGGGGGTTTGGGGGGCGGCGGGGGGGGCGCAGGGGACGGGAGAGGCGCCAGGGGCACTGCGCTGCTCCCCGGAGAGCAGAGCGGGAGGGCGGCTCCTCCTTCTCGGGAGCCCCGCGGAGAGGGGAGGCGGCCCAGGTGGGCTCCGGGGCAGGGGGCTTGCCGGCTGCTCCCCCCCAAACCCCCCCAGCCTGGCTCCGAGGGCAGAAGCAGCAGCAGGAGCAGCAGCAGCTGCCCGGGCTCCGGTGCCCCCGGTGCCCAGCCCGGGCTGGAATCCGCAGTGCCCTTTGCTCCGGGGCCGGGGGGCACAGCCTGGCTCCCTGCTCCCAATTCGGGGTTCTTCCCTTGGGAAGGGAACCCCTGAGCGTGTGGGGCTCGGAGCGGGGGGGGCTCAAGCCCCCATAGCCCCGCGGCACCACCCGGCTCCGGGCGATCCCGGGGGCGATCCCGGAGGCGATCCCGGGGCGATCCCTGTGCTTCCCTGCCCGCCCGTCCTTGCAGGGCACTCCTCCAACAGCCGCATCGTCTGGGAGCACACGCGGGGCCGCTACAGCTGCACGCAGTGCCCCTTCTCCACCGCCTCCCGCGAGGAGATGACCCTGCACATCGAGGACCACCGCAAGAACCCCCCGCCCCCGCGCCTGGAGGCCGAGATGGGTACGGGAGGGATTCCCCGGCCCCGGGGTGGGGCTCCCTGCCCCGCAGGGATGAGGCACATCCTGCTCCCTGTCCTGGCACAGCCTGGCTGGGTTCCAGTCCCTGCTTCCCCAGCCTGCAGCGGTGCCCTGGAGGGGTCTCTGTGCCCTCCCTGTGCAATGGCCTGGGGGTCTCTGTGTGCCCTCCCGGTGCCCCATCCCCTGCTGTGCCCTGGAGGGGTCCATGTGCTTGCCCTCCCTGTGCCCCAGCTCCTGCAATGTTCTTGAGGGGTTCAGGTGCCTTCCCAGTGCCCTCCCTGTGCCCCCCCAGCCCCTGTGATGCCCCTGGGGGTCAGTGTGCCCTCCCTGTGCCCCAGCTCCTGCAATGTTCTTGAGGGGTTCAGGTGCCCTCCCTGTGCCCCCCCCAGCCCCTGCGATGCCCCTGGGGCTCTGTGTGCCCACCCCGAGGTGCTGACAGTTCTCTCCCCTCTCCCCGCAGATTTCGGGGTGGGCCTCGCCCCGTTCCACACCAAGCTGCCGCCGGAGATGGAGAACTCGCTCTACTCCCAGCTTTGATGGCCTCGGGACCCTGCAGCGCCTCCCCGTTCGTCCCCGGAGCCGGGCAGGGGGCACAGCACAGCCCCTGCCCCGTGCTGGGACAGGAGCCCTTCCCTGGGGACAGGAGCACCCCCAGCCCAGCCCGGGGTGCCACGGGGGCAGATGTTTCCCCTGGAATTTCTTCCCTTTTTGTTTTCGGGAGCTCTCCGGAACCCGCGTATCTCCCTCCCCTAAAGGTTTTGTTGCTTCAGCCCCGGGGGCTCTGCGGGGAGCCCGGTAGGTTCTCAGGAGTTAGTGGACTTCTCTGGAATGAGATCTCGGAATAAAAAACGGGAATTGTACAGGAGTGGCGGCCGGGAGAGGCTCTGTGGGTCCCCGCGGGGCCGGGGGGAGCGGGGGTGGCACTGAGAGCCCCCCAAAACCAAAGGAGGGGGACACGGAGACACGGCGGGTGTGACCGTGTGCTCCCGGGCCGGCCCTGCCGGGGCTGGCTTGGGGAAGGAGAAAGGGGAAAGGGAAGTGCTTGGGAAAGGGGAAGGTCAGAGGAGGGGGAAGGGACGCTCCGTGCTCCCCCTGCCAGCACATCCCGGAGCACGCAGGGCTCCTGAGCAGCAGGGCTGGGGCGTCTGGCAGCTGCACCGCAGGGTGCGACCCCAGCCTCGGTGCCTGTCCCAGCCCTGCCGCGGGAAGGGCATGGAATGGCACCAAGAGCCATTGGGAGGGGCAGGGAGCAGGTGCCCAGCGCGGGGGGGCTGCACCCCCTGCACCCCCCGTGGGAGCAGCCTGGGGCTCCCCCAGGCCCGCTCTGCCGGTCCCAGCCCAGCGGGGTGAAAAGTTTGCTGCGAACTGGTTTGAGGGGAGGCGTGCTGGGACCTGCTGTGCCCGGGCCAGCCCTGGCTGGGGGCGGGGGAAGAGCCGGCACCCCCTGCTCTGCCGGGAGGGGACAAACACCGGGTGGGGCTCAGAAAGGCGCGATGGCAGCCCGGGCAGGGTGCGCATCCCTTCCTCCTCCTCCTGCTGCCATCCCTGCACAGGTGAGCAGCACCCCGGGGTGCCCCTCCTGCAGCCCCCCTGAGCTGGGACCGTGCCCTCCCCAGTCCAGCCGGGTCCCCTCGGGGCCTGAGCAGGGGGATGGACACCCTGCAGTGTCCCTGAGCTCTGTCCCTGACAGTGACAGCTCATCACAGCCAGCACGGGGTCACAGAGCGCCCCGAGGGGAGGGACCCCGAGGTCCCAGGGAGGGGCTGGGGGCACAGCTCAGCCCCCCTGCCCAGCTGGCACAGGAAGCTGCCCTGGCCCCCCTGAACACTCCCCTGCCTCCTGCAGGGCAGGTGCCCACCCCAAAGGGCAGGAGACCCTTCCCCAAGCTCTCCCTGACCTGGACCCAACTCTGGGCCCCTCCAAGGGCAGCCCTGGCCCATGGGGGTCCTGCAGACCCCATCGTGCTGGGACCCCACCCCACGGCAGAGCCTCCCCTCCATCCCCACCGGGCCAAACCCAGCCCTCCTGGGGACAGGGGACAGACCCAAACCTGCCCCAAAGCCCCCACTCCGAGCATTCCTGGCTGTTCCCACAGCAGAGGCAGCCAAGACAAGCTCCATTGCAATGGATTTTTAAAAACTGAAGTCTTTATTAAAGTTTTATCCAAATTTTGTAACAAAAGATACAAAAGGGCTGGAGATCCTTATTTCTGGGACTAGTCTGACCAATCAAAACCTGACAGTTACTAGGCTAATATAAAATCCATACAATCTGCTAAAAATGCAGGGAAAAAATTAGAAGTAACTGCTGCTCTGACTTTTTTTTTCATTTTTTTTCTTTTTTTTTTTTCTTTTAAATTCCTTAAACATTTATAAGTTACTCAGTTTGCATTTTACAGGATTAGTTCTTCTCCGAATGGTCACAGCGACTGTACAATGCAAGAGACACCGGCGAGAAGGAAGCGACAGGACCGAGGATGTGCTGCCGGGCACACCCCACACCCCCGCTGGGAGGGGAGTGCTGGAGCCTCGGCCCCGGGGGCACGGCCCGGAGCTCGCAGCGGGAACGCCACAAAGTGCCAGTGCTTGTCTGCACCCCCGGGCAGCAGCACAGCGCTGTCCCCACCTCACCCCGAGCATCCCTCTCCTCTCTGTCCCCACCCCGGGCCCTTCTCCCAAGGGATGTGCCTGGCTGGACAGCTCTGGGATGAGAGGGAAGGTGGGGATGGGGTTGGGAATGCTGCACCCGGCTGGGTTCCACAAATCCTCCCTCCTGGGGAGCGGGGAGCTGGAGTTCTGCTCCGTGCTGGGAACACAGGAGGAAGAGGAGGAGGAGGAGGAGGATGCCCAGGCCAGGCTGGCACCGGGGGCCTGTGCAGAGGTGGCACTGGCTGGCAGAAGGACCCTGAGAATTTACAGGCTAACACGGTCTGCAGGAGCATCACAGTGATGGTGGCTGCACAGGGTGTAGAGTGTGAAATGGAGGCGGATGGAGGAGCAGTATCCCCTCACCTGCATTCCCTACCCCTTCCCAAAGGAGCTGCAGGAGCCTCCCTGCAGCAGACACGGCCACAAAATCCCCCTCACTCGGGACAGCCCCAGGGAGGGCTCTTAGCTGGCCAATGGGAAGAAAAATGTTCCAGTTTATAAAAATAAAAATAGGAAAGCAAGTGCCGGGCTACTGCAAGGTGCATCAGCAGAGGTACCAGGTCATGCAAGCAGCCCCTCCCTCCCCCCAAAACCCCAGGCACCCCCCATCCCCAGCACTAAAGCATCTTCAAGCACGTCCAGAGATCACATCACCGTGATTTCAGATCTGAGACACCCTCAGGGATGGTTCCAAGTCCACGGAGATGAACCAGATTTCAGATTTTGCAGCCGAGACGGCTCAAAAAGTGTCTTCAGAGCCCCGGGCTGAGGGCACGAGGGTGGCAAAGCCTTCTGTGCTGGCAGGGGCTGAGCTGGAGCTCTGGGTCCAGTGTGGCACAGCTGATTTTGGACACACAGATACCCTAAGGAGGAGATTTTTTTTCTCTTTTTTTTTTTTGATTTTTTTTCATGATTTTTTTTTTCCTTTTTCCTTTTTTTTTTTTTTTTTTTTTTTTTTT
>VZUI01059971.1:0-31334 GCA_013401135.1 Cettia cetti | reverse complement strand
GTGTCATGTGCTTGGGGAGCCTTAATGGGCCATTATCAGCCAATATTCCCGTGGGGGGGGGAATGAGCAAGGAAAGAGATAAGGAACACTACTCCACCAGGTTTTAACAGCTGGGCCATTATCAGAAAGCATCCACGCCCCTCCCCCCGTAGTTACAAGAGACAAAAAAAAAAAAAAAACCTACATTTCCCAAACTGCTTTCAACAGATGAAATAGAATACACATTTTTTTTGGCTCCATAACCCAAGACACCAGCCCCTTCCACATTCCCCAGAAGGAGTTACCTCCAGCCTCAGCATTTCTGGTTTAGGGCTCTGAGGCTTAATCTATCAGCTAAGGCTGTATCCACCATCTGTGAAGGGAAATTCCCAGACTTAGCAATATTAGTAGGTTTCATGGGAGCTCTTTTCTTACAGATGGAAAGTACATGAATAATATCTGCAAACTCTTCTTTTTGTGTTCTTCTGGTTAAATACAGTCCTCACATTTCTGTTGATGCACCAATGTATGGTGGTTTCCGTTTATGTGGAAGTCAGGTCTTCTGTTGTGTTAAATGCAAGAAAACAGCAAAGATGACGCAGGATTGGGCACAGTAATGTGCAGAAGTAGGGGAGACTTTTCATCAAGCCTAGAAAGAAGTGGGTAATAAAAATGTCTGGCATAGGAGTATTCAGACTGTGGGTCTTCAGACACAACACACAGCTGTTTTCTGATTTTATTGGTGGGAGTGAGTACTAGGTGGATGTGTTACATGATTACTGGGGGACCAATTGCACTGATAAAGTAAAAGTCAGTTAACCATCCCCTAAGATAATCTGACCAACCCAAATTCTTCTGAAACTTTGAAACAGTGCAGCCAAAGGATCTGCAAAGGCCTCAACATCCTCCCTGTAGGATCCACAAGTACTGGTTTTCCCAGTCAGCTAGAAGAAGGCAACCCAAAACACTGTGAGAAAAGCACTCACTGGGATGTCAGCGGCCTGATTGGGAACATGGGATGTCAAAACTCCATAAAAATCCCGGTCCTCTAGAGATTTCTATTTCATTTTTCTAGATAAGTCATTCAAGTCAATTCTATTCCTAACCATCTGCTTCTCTTAATAACCCTGATATTTATTGCACTCACATTTATTTAATTTAAGCTCTTTCTTGCTGATATTCTGCCTGCACTGTACATTTCACGAACTTGATTAAAGCAAATAAAATAAATATTTGTTGATAATTTGATTACAGCGAGAAAACCCAGGGTTCTTGATAATTTTTGGGAAAGAAAAAAGGCCAGAAGAATTAGATCTGAGAAAGTTCTTAAGAAGACAAGTCCAAGAATGTACATTTCAGTGGTCACTTAATGTATGGCAATGCTTAAGACTCAGCTAGGACTTGTTTGAATGTGGAGTATTTAATCCCAAACATTCTGGGAAAGGGCTTCCTCTTTTTGTAGACCCCCAAGTTCTGTGTTTTTTATTTGTATCAGGGCACAGATCCCACTGAAAAGCATAGGGGACCTGACCTAGCTAGATGGTTTGGGTACTTTCCTATAGGTGAAGCCATGAATTTAAGTCCATTAAACCTAAACTACTTAATATGTGAATGGTCCATTGACACAACTCTGGTACAAAAAGTAGATGTAATGCCAAGACTGGAAATTTCCTTGTCACAACCCTTTAGACTTGGTGAGAGAACCACCTAAGCTGGTTCAGAGGCCAGCCTTGATTTCTAGAAAGGGTTGAGGGTTCAATCCTGCTTTTTGCATAGTATTTCATACTCAATACATTTAGATGCTGGTTGAACCTCACTCTGCTGAAGTGCCTCTGTGCTGAAGGACACTGAAGATGTGTTGAAGGGAAATGGTTTAAGATGTTATGGTTCTATGTCACTACTGCTCCTCCTCTAAGGCACTGCTTAATGAAGAAAGCAAAGCTGGAAAAACAATGTCTTCTCAGGCCTCTGACATTTCAGTGAAAATTGTTTTATTTATTTGAACATACCTTTCTGTCACAGGAATGAGTTGTTAATTCCAGGAATGGGGTAGAGTGGAGGACTCATTCTTAAATTGCAGTAGACAGATTTGTTAACCTGTTCCTTATCTCTTTCATGATCTCCTCAAGTTTAGTCTCTGACAGCCTTATGCCTAAATTTAATATCATAGTTTCTACTTTGCTACTGCTTACAGCAAGATCAGATAATCCCAAATGTTTTCCTTAATATTTCATCATCAAAATTTTCCACTAACACAGAAGACAAGAAAAGCACCATCTCTGAATTACTTGAAATGCTAGAAGAGGACATAAAAAAATATTTATTCACCTTCCCAAAAAACTCTGCAAATCTGTCTGATCTTAGCTTTGTTTAGCTCCAGTTAGTAAGTTTCCTCTGTGTCTCTTTACTTGCCTCTTCAGTGGATGCTGTCAATAACTCCAAGTCAAGTCTGAAATCCATTCACTGCAACCAACAAAGATCAGTGTCTGGCAAATCAGCATCAAATGCCCAAGTTTGGGGCCCATAGCCATGAAGGCAGAATATCCTGCAAAACCCAGAGAGACTGGACACACAAATCTATACCCTACAATACAGATTTTCTCTTGTACAGCTTGGTGTGTCATGCTCTCCTTCTGCTCTTAGGGAGATGTGAAAGTTCACTTCATTTAAGCATTCATAAGTTTTGAGGTGCTAATTGATAGCCTGGAGTGCTTTGAGCCCTCTGTGTTTTTGCCACCCATCTGTTTTGCCTCCTGTTTGGTAACACAGCTGGTGAAACTCATCTGCAGGAACCCAGTTCATCCCAGGGTTCTTTAAAATTTAATCCCAACCTCTGAATGTCCAATTAAACCAATCAAAACCAATTAGAGATTGTGCAGTTAAAGCAACCAACGCTCCAAAGCAGCCTTTGGAAAGGCAATGCCAACTGGAGTGCTTTTGTGCACACACTGATTTATTAGGTTATACAGTGATGATAAGATAAAATTGCAATGAGCCTGGTGGGGAACCTGGAGGTCATGATCTCTACATTATCACTGGATTTATCTGACCTATATCAAGAGGGCTAAATGGTAACTGTTGTTTTTTAAAACAATACCTTTTGTTCTCAGTTAATGTACTTCTTGTTGTCTTTGGAGAGCAATCTAAACAGTCACAGCCACTGATGATAAGTGTTGGCAAGGTGATAATCAGCTTGCTTGCCTTATAATCCCTACAGGAACAGATGGATTAAAAAATTTAAAAGGGTGTTATAAATTACAGTAGAGTAGTAATGACAGTTCAGTTGTTCGTGATGAGAGATAAGGTTAGTAAGGAGAAACAATTTTTGCCAGATTTACTGGTACACTTGAAAACAGCAGGGAAGTTTTCTGTCTCACACCTTTGTACCGTATCTTGTCCGTTTACCTTCTGCTGGGAGCACAGAATCTTTTCTTTGTTCTCTCTAAAATCTCAAATAGGGACATGAAATTATCAGGAGAAAGACTGAAGTCCTTGCAGGACCTTGTGTGCATCCCAGAGTTGGGTGTGTTTCCTCTGCCCTGTGTGTGAGAGGTTTGGTGGAAAGTGGCTGGGGACAGGGACCCTGCAAGCCACAGAAGGGCCTAAGGAAATTAGCCATGGACAACCTGTGGTCAAGTGCTGGAAACAGAAGGAATTTTTTCTGTCTGTGATGAGTGTTTTAAGCCTCCTGGCGATCAGTCAATCCCTCCTAGGTTGCAAAATCTGTTGTAGGCGTAAGTTTGGTTTTCTCCAGGGGGATTTGTTATTCTCACTATTTCACATGGCCATTTCATAGAAGTGAAACCTAAGGAAACTCTGTTTATAGATACAATTCTGTATATGAATAGGAGTGAGTTTCCTGTGACTACAGCTCAAACACCTGTACCTCACTGCATCACACTCAGCCCCAGCACATCCAGTCAATATAATCAGGAGATGCAGAGAGTTACTTGACACATCCTAAAGAAGATGCTTCACTGGGGCTATGAAGGCTGACGCCCTAAATCCTGTCTTTCATGGGTCAAGCTTTTTACTGTACATCACCCTTCCTCACACAGGGTCATATCACATCCTTAATCATATTTCTTGCCCTCACTCTTATCTTTTCCATTTTTTCGAGATTACTCCTGGATACTGGGTTTCAATGACTTTTATTATTACCTTACTTCAGAACACATTCATATGTCTGCCTAGCTCCCCTTTTCTTTTTTTGTTTTTAGGTCAATACATGATGCAGGGAAGGTGTATAATAACTCCTATCAGTTGTATTGGATGGAGGTGTTTGGTTTGTAAATTCAGCAACATGAGCTGGAGACCCCTCACATGAAATTTTCTAAAGATCTCTGGTCTCCTAACAACATAGTGGTGTCACTCACAGTTTAGTTGCTATGTAAGACCTGCATGTTTTCACAGTCTTGACAGAATATTAGTTGTACACTGAGGTTTGCAGTAACAAAGAACTCCTTCAATAGAAGGAAGAGCATAATTTTAGTGTTTCTAGTCAGAAAGATGGCTTTTGTAAGGTAAACTAGACCAAAGCACTGGAATCCTTTAGGAAAAGGAAATTTAGGTGACTCAGGAAGAAAGTAATTCCCTAGGCTGCCTTCCATTATTTATTATAAATTCTCAGTTCAAATTTAGCCCTGGAGCAGAAGGATGGATTAAATGGCTTCCTGAGATGCCTTTACATTTATTTCCTGTTATGACTTTTCAGAGCTTATGAGAAATGAAGGTAGAATGAAAGGAACGCTCCCCATGGTTGTGGTTCTTCCAGACAGTCCCTGAAATGTGTTTTTCCATTGAACTATTAGTTTCTAGGTGAAGAACTAGTAGAGTTGGTACAGGTGATGATTTAATAATAAGAAGAAAAACTTCTATTCAATAACAAATAATAATCACAGAGAAAGCCTGAATTGCAGAACCAATTAATTTTAAATCAGAAAAATAAAAAAAAAGTCATAGACAGTAATACAATGTGCTTATCTAGTTATTTTGCTATATAATAATGTGCAGCAACTTGCACTGTTCATGTGAAATATGAATAACCATATTGAGTGATGTTCCTGGTAGAGATATAACAGCAGTGTACCTACAAAGAAATGAACTAAAGAAATCATCTTTTTTTCAGAAACATTTGAGCTGACAGGAAGCAATGAAACTCAACATCCAATTTGACAGCAGCAGTGGTTTTCTAGCAGTGAGCATAAAGAAGAGAAGAAGAAATTCTCCAATGGAAGAGAATACTTGGGGAAAAAAGGAGGGGATTGCTACCAGAGAGGAGGATTATATGTGAGAAAGTACATCTCTAAAGTTACATTTGCACAGAAGAGTGAGCTAGATGACTTCTTTGAGCTCAGTTGGAAGCATTTCCTGTGATGGCAGCTCAGCCTCCCACTCTTCTTCCTTATCTCCAAGCTATGATATCTGTGAGGCTTCTTCATCTGGAAAACCTAACTGCAAAAGTTGCAGGAAAATTGAGTTTGATGAAGTCTGCTGCTGAATGTTAGACCATCAGCACAGAGGACATGGTCTCAGACTCCCATGGAACCTTCAGTGAGCCTCCAGCAGTTTCTCGTGTGAGAGAACATCATCAGCCAAGGGGGGATGAAGTGGGTGCATGTGCAGACCACGTGCTTGACCATCCTTGTGATTTATTTTCAAGTGGTGTTCAGTGTTTATGCTGACTCTGGCAGGCACAGGCAGGGACCCAGCCCCTGATGATGATGATGTTGGCTGTCTGCAGTGGAGCCTGTTCCTGTCAGTGAGAACTCATCTCTTCTGGGAGGAGCTTGCTATGATCCCTTTTAGAGTTGATTACACTTGTAGGTGTCTCTATCACAAGGGAATAGATATCCTGAGGCTTTCATCTGTCTCTTAACCTCAGGAGGCTGGGTCACTTTGAAGGCCAAGAGGAGCAGAAAGATAAACCACTAATGGCAGCAGAAATACCATTACCTGTATGATATTCCAGGCTGGGAGAGAGGCAAACCATTAGCAATACACACCCTAAGGTGAGGAACCGACTTTTCTATGGAAAAGGGAAGCTCTAGACTCAAATTCTAGCTTCAGTGTATGAGAGTAGACCAATGTAGATCAGGAACACTGAGAAAAAACCCTTTAATATTACAGGACAATAGCTAACAACACAAAATATCCTGTTTTATTTATGCTACTGAAAGAATCTATCTGGAAAACTCCTTAAAAAGTTATGTGAGATATTTTAAATGGTATTTGGCCACGATGTCAAGAGCAGATCCAAGGGTCCCATGGGGCTTCACACAGCAGAATTTTCTCCCCACCAACCAAAAGAAAAACACTTCATTTGTGAGGTGCAAGGGAAGGAAATAAAATACCTACAGGGTTGTGTTTAAAACAGGCAGTACATCGCAGAGGGAGAAAAGCACAGCTGAACTCAGCTGAGCTGTGTAGTGCCAGAAACCAGAGACCAACTGAGTAAGAGCTGTTGCTCTCTGGATATGTGCATAATCTATTCCAGTTTTGGGCCTCCACCTGAGTACTGGGGAAATCCACAGGCAATGTCTGTCTGTGGTTTAAACCTTGACCTGTATTCTCTGAGATGCTCTTTCTTTAGTAGCAGTAGTAATTCTTTTGAAGGTTAATGTAGTCAAGCTCTGCAGAAATGCAGCAGAAATGGTAAACAGGATAGTTATATGGGACATCCAGCCTTTACTTCTGCAGAATCTGATCTCACAAAAGAGCCAGGAACTGCTCTGCAGGAGGGATCACTGGGATGAAAGAAACCCAGACTGATGATCCAGAGTCTTTGTACCACTCCTCAGTAGCACACAAAGACTGGTGTCAGGAAAGGTGTAGATGGAGCTTGTTTCTCCTTGCAACCCTATACCAGAGGCATGGCATTAGGTAAGGGAAATAAGACAAGTGTAATTCACAGTGGGAGTGAATCTGGGCCTACAACCTGAATATCACAGGAGTTCAAAAGGGAGGGTTTCAGCTTGTCCAGATCCAAAGGTTTAACTGTGGCATGCCAGCTGATGAAGGTATGAGGACAGAAAGCGCAGTGGCCAACATTTCCTAAGCAATTCTTGTTATGTTCCCTCAGGGTCTGCAAAGCACATGTGCTTCCTGTGGCTGTGATGGGGAGGAGGGGGGTATCAGGCTGGGGGAGGCCCCTCTGCCCAAGCACCTTCCTGGGGAAGGTGGATCTCATGCTGCACTGGAGCTGAACCCAAGGATGGTGTTTGCCTGGAAGCCCTGAGTGTTTCCAGATGCGGCACCGTGGGGTGGTGTGGGGGCAGCACAGGCAGCTGTCTCTGGCATTTGGCAAAACCCAGGAGGGCAAAGCTGCCCTAGCTGCATGTATATGCTTTCTCATGAGGTAGTAAACCCTGCGAATGAGCAACCTGGCTTCTCTTGGCTTTCACCAGGATGGTTTCTCTGATATGAATTTTCAGTCATGCTTGATTCTTAAACCCGGTATTGTGAATACCAGTGAGTTGTGCCTTATCTCTGCTAGCTCTGAAGGTCCTCACTGCTCTCTGCAGAGGGCCAGCCATCACAGTGGTCACTAGTGTCAACATCCTGCTATGTGGCTTGGTCCCCGCCAGCTTTCAGCCGTGGCATTGACTTGAGCCTTGGAAAGAGAACTGCCTTTCTGAAGGTGATCTTGCTTTAGTGACCTCTAAGTGATCAGTTATGAGAGCAGATGAGTCAATGACTCATTTCCAGCAGAGGTACTTACAGATGTGCAAATGATGAAGTGCCTCATGGGTGCCAGAGTGTTTCCAGTTTCACCTGTGAATATCTGGGCTGCTGCCTTCCTGTACCATGTCTCCGTTTCCCACCAACTGCAGATGAGGCTTTCAGAGAAGCTGCTCTGGCAGAAATCAGTCCATGCTGTGCACTGGAACCCATTGCAGAGGCTGCACAGTTCCACACTGGGTAATGTGCTGCCTCAGACAGAGATTTCTATTCCCATCTGACCTGTTCCTCCCTTGCAGCAGTCTTTGCCTGATATTTAAGTTGGTCCAAGTGGCTCCAGCATGTAAAACAAGCAGGATGCTGTTTGCACTCGTGCCATCTACTGTGTATGCATAATCTGGGCTCCTAAGCTTTCCAAGCAATATTTTTTCTCATACATCAACTGCCTGAAAGATAATTCTAGCTCTGCTCACATCTCCTCAAGCTCATGTCAAGTATGGCTGTAAGTAGTAGCTGCAGAATTTATAAACAGGGCAAATTCATCACCCTGTGTAATGAGCCAGGCCTTGAAAATGAAGGACACCAGTTTCTTTCTTCAGCATCCTGTCTGGTCCGTGTCTGACATGCTCAAGCCAAATAGGCTCCATCAGGAGCATTCATGCCTTGGGCAGCAGTGGGAAAAAGCAACAAAGTGTCACTTCACAGCCTGAGCCACTGCTATTGTTCTACGCAAGATCTATAAATTAAATAAGGTCTCAAAGCTTCTCAGTAAATAAGGGCTTCTAAATAAATGCCATTAAAAAGACAGTCTTGGAAATGAGCAAATATCTTTTTCTGTGAGACTCCTACTGTATGCCGACCATGAAAAATATCTTTGTCTCAGTCTTTGCTGGTTTACAGTTTGATCTCTGTGGAAACAAGTGACAAAGAGTATTTGAGATGTTCTATTTTGGGATAGTTAGGTTAGATAGGGGAGGTTAAATTAGGTAAATCAGGAATACTCTTGAGATTTCAGAGAAAGAAAATCTGGAGAGGCTTACAGACTAAGAATAGTGGTCTGTGCTATTTTCCTGAAATACCTTCAGCTGTGGCTAGACTTGGGGAACTTGAGGTCTGTAGCTGGGATGGGTCCAGAAGGATGTTTTTTCTCCTCCAGTTTGGTACGGTGGAAAGATGTGGGAAAGCAGAAATGAGCATAAATGAAAAGGTTGCCACATTTTAAATGGCTTGCATTTAAAAGCTGTGAGACACGTTTTCTCCTTAACTCTACATGATGAGGAGTCTTAAGGACACAGTTCTCATGTTGCCCATACCAAACTAAGTGGAGAGTAACTCCCAGATCACTCCTTGTTTACACAAGGAGACACCTGTGAATCTGGATCTAAGAGGAAAGCCAGACAGGCTATCATGCTGGGTAGTGATGCAATATATCAGAGCTGGAAATCAGGCCACAGGCATTACAGTGAGAACTCGAGGTACCCTGCTCTCACATGTACTCCTTGCTCATGCTTGGGCTCTCTCAATTTCTCTACATGACCGAAGATGTTTTACATTTAATCCCTTCAGCTTTTTCCTTGAAAAAATTTTGCTTAGCTCTGTTTCTGTGGGGACACATGGCCATGAGATTTCATATTTGGTGGCTAGAGAGAGGGATGCCTACAAGACCTCTGTCATCCAACTCCCACCCACTTGTTTGAACACCTTGAGTCTGTGTAAAGGGAAGACGAAGCCACAAGGATCTGGCAAAGGAGTTCATGAATTGTAGCTCTGGGAGCACTTCTTGGATTTATGAACAGTGGCACCAATCTCCTGACTTCTGCCAGGGATAACTATGGCCTCAACTGGGTTTGTTTCCTTGTCTGTTGAGGAAATCCTCTTCCCTTGCCCCTTTTCCCGTTGGCATTAGGCTGGGCTGTGCACCCACTACCTCTCGTGTGCTGAGCTGCCTCTGCAGCCTCCGCATGTGGGAATAGATTTGTGAACTGTTAGGAAGTAATCAGTAAAGCTATACTACCCACACAGGCCAATCTGACACTGTATGCCCAACATTGCATTCCTTTGGGCTGGAAGTCCTCATTTATGCCTTTGTGATTTTATTTCACACATATTTTTTTAACTAAAGCAGTCTATTGCTTCTCCCCATAGAATAATTAGCTATGTGACATTTCCACCAAAACAATAGTGTTTTTGAATGCTGCCAGTAAAATGCTGAAGGTTTCATTTAAAGTGAGAAAATAGATGTAAGCAACTAATAGGGTTTTTTTTCTCCCTGAAAACTAAACCTCTCAAGGCCAAAATCTTGTAAACAAACTTTTGAACTTTTTTACAGGTACTTTTTGAACTACTTCTAAATTAATATATGTATATTCTTTACCATTTTTAATGAATTACTGTGCTTTGCTTCACACTGAAAATAATAAACTGATGGATTAGTCTAAGAGGAATCAACTAACAGATCTTTTTTTCCTGCATGTGTAGGAATGTGTTGTGGATTGCTCGTTTTCCTAGGATTCGTTCTCACAGAACAAAATAAGTTTAAAAAAAACCCAAACAAAACAAAACAAAACAAAACAAAACAAAACAAAACAAAACAAAACAAAAAAACCCAACCCAAACAAAATAATAACAAAAAAAAAAAATCTTTTGTATCCTAGTGGCATGGCTTTCTTTGTGATATTATGTACTTAAGGGGAAAAGTCCAGACCAAATAACTGCTGTGTGTGAACTACAGCCAAATGACCAAAGCCATACAAAATATAACTAACAGTATAAGTTGCTGGTTAGCCAGAGGTCGGGGGAAAAGTCACAGTGTAGCTTATTTCCTAAGTGTGATTATTTTGGCAAGAGCCAAAATATTGAGCAGTCCTGGAGTGATGTCTTCACAGCTCCCGTGCTGAGCAGAAATAAGGCAGTGTCCTTTGCAAGTAAAGAACACCACTGATGTTTTCCTGACTGTCTTTTGAGCCATAAGTTTGTCTGAGCACCATTTAGACCCTTGATGTGGTTGACAGACTGTAGATCTCTGAAATCATGTGAAACATTGTGTTTTTCAGAGCTGGAGAGCAGCAGTTTCAGCACATTCATTTGCCCTGGAACAGCTGATGGTGCCAGCAGCTCACCCTGGGGCATCTCGGGTTCAGGCAGATAAAATCCATTGATTCCCCCATTCCCTGGCAGGTGATCTGATGGAATCAGCCTTGGTATTTGTATGGACATTTAGTTCATGTTGATGATACCAAGTAGAACATTCTGAAGTCAGCAAAAATTTAAAAAATAACAATTAAAATCAGATATTTACAGTTATCCTTAAATGCCAGAATTCCCTCATTCGAAATCCACTGTACAACCACAGAGCTCCAAGGCACTAGTATGAAGTCCCTAAATTTGTGCTTAGCTAAGATATGACCCCCAGTCAGTCACGAGACACCATCTGAAGACTTGAAGGTTGGAAGAGATACCACTGCCTTTGCTAATTTTCTCCTGTAATTAAGCATGCTCACTGCTGGGAAAAGAAAGAAAAAAGCTCATTTGAATCTCATTTTCTGTTATCTAAGATAAGGTCATGCCTCTGGCTTGTCTGGTGAAGATGCTGAAAATTGCTTCAATTATCCTTGCTTAACTGAGTGTAATCACTAAAATATCAGATAATTGGAGCTGCAAGGTAGTGCTGTTGGCACTAAGCCTGCAAAATTAATGATTGTTTTCCCCAGTCCAGTGTAGAATCTTTCCTGCTCAATTTACTGTTAAGTCAGCAGTGTTTAGTTTCATTCCTTCACCTTGATATGGAAGGAGATGTGATGGAAATAGAGAAAATGTGTCATTAGAGAAGGGAGGCAGAAGCGACAAGGATATTGTGTATCCATTAAAATGTATAGGCATATATCTGAGATGGTCTAATTTAGTGTCTGAAAAATTATGCTGTACAGAAATATTTCATACAGCCTATGGGTGTGTGTGATTTCAAAACTGTTTTGTATAAGTATGTCCTCGATTAATACTATATAAAAAGAAAAAAAAATAACCCATCTTATTATATTGGTTGGGAATCAGATGTGAACCCTGGAATAGCTATATTGATGTTATTTCTCTCTGGCTTTGAGCTCATCCTGCAGATACACTTTGTTAGCAAAGATTTGCTCTGAATGCCCTATTCTAACCAGGAAGGAAACTCCTCATTGCTCTCAGCAGTGCTGTGTCGAGCCCCTTCAAGGGCTTTTATCCTCACCACGCTTCTTTGAGGTTGGCAAATGATGTTATCTCAAGTTAGCTAACGGCAGGCTGGGGGCATGGAAAGGTTGGAGGGTCCGTCCTCCACCCTCGGGAATCTTGAACAGGAACATAAGCAGGGACCACACGTAGCACACGTGGAATTGATGCATCTGCTGCCCTCTCCTGCCCTTTGCTGCAGTTTCTGCAGCCAGCCCCTTGCAAGGGAGAATGGGCATACTGCAGAATCTGCTGTGCTTTTCTTTACTAAAGCATGAAAGATGCTACCAGCTTGACTAAGATAGCTTGCTGAATTTGGAGTCTCCTGGATTCCTCTTGAACATTTTAATTCATAGCTGCCCCACAAAACAGATGCATTTTTATTTGATATTTAGCTATTTATTCAGTCATTTCAGATTAATAAACCCATGCTGAAAACCCAGATCTTCAGCCCTAAAGACAAATAAATGAGCAAAAAACCAGCCTACCATTTGCCCAGTAACATCTCTTTTGCATTTGTTGTGGAGTTTAATTACTTTCTTGCAACTTAGGTGTTGCACCTCCACCATACAGGATTGAACACACTCCTTAGCATCGACCCAGACGGCTGTACTAAACTTTTCTGAGATGGAAGATTTCCTTTCTTCCCCAGCTATCCTGCTCCCAGGAAAAAAAAAAAAAAAAGAAAAAAAAGAAAAAAAAAAAAAAGAAAAGTCTCTTAAAGGTGATAGAGGGAAAACAAAATCGCTGCTGTAGCCAGCGGAGTGGCTGCAGAGCTATGCATGGTGAGAGGGAGGACTGACACCTCGGGAGAGTTTTCATCAGCATCCTGCTGTGTACCAGCTTCCTACACAGGCAAGATCCACACAAAAGAGTTAATCGCAAACTCATCATCCTGAAAAAGATCAACACAAACGACTCTTGCTTTTACATTACTGGGCTTGTGCTAACATACATATCCAGGCTGGGCTTCCCAGGGCTGGATCCAGCTGCGTTAATCTGCTTCTATCCAGTGCAGCCAGAAGCAACCTAATCTTTTCTGTCAGTCTTGCTTTTAAAGGCAATGTGAAAGAAAAGCAAGAAAAGCTCTGAGACAAGAGCTAAAAAGCTTTTAAAAGAGCTAAAAGGAGCCTGTTTTTTCTGACTGATAATTTGAATTGCCCACTTTTAAAGCTCAGCTGGTAGTGCTCAAATAAGGGAAGCAGAAGGCAGTGCTGTCATGCAAGGCTCCGGGTCCTGGGGACAGACTGGGAGAAAGGCAGCAATTGAGTCGGCAGAAAGAAATAGTGTAAATATTTTGCCTGCTACAGTAAAGGCCATTTAATAGAAGCTAAGGGCAAAAAAAAGAATGTGGGTGGCCCAGGTGACTGTGAGATGTTTACACAGACTCTTGGAGAAAGCAAGACAGGATCTATTTGTCCCACCGATTGGAAGTAGCCATACACATGTACAAAAATGCATTTAGGTCCCCTCTTTTCATGCAGAAAAAGAGCACTTTTCCCCCTTTTCACAATAAACAAAGGAAAAGGATGGATCCTGTCAGGCAAGGTGGTGGGGAGAAGGGGATGGAATGAGATGCCACTGAGGTTTTCCTTCCACTGAGACCTGGTTCAGTTTCTTCTGGCCCTGATTTGGTGTCTCAATGTATCATAGTTTAAACTGATGATGTAATGTGGTCACAGTACATAATCCAAGGAAGACGAAAAAAGCAATGCCCCAGAAGAAAACATCTCAAAGGCAAGTTGCATCCACAACCCTTCCAAAGACGAGAGAGGCTAAGTAAGCTGCATGCTCTGCCTGTATGCTCTCTGTCCCAATGCACAGAGCATACTTTAATTTGCACACCAATTAGTGTGTGACTATTTCTACAAACCACTCCAAAATGGAGCTTGCATGGAAAAAAAAAAAAAAAAAAGAGAGTAATTGTTATCAAAAAATAGTAATAAAAAAACCCTTTTCCTTTTTTTTCCACACTGAAAATTTCTCTCTGTATTCCTCTACCATCTGGTTTACTCTGTTAAGAACAGGGATGGCTGCATGAATCTGGAAACTATTTCTGTGCCATACTCCATAAGTGATCCGTGCTTGCATACTGCTTGCATCTGACACAATGGCACAAAATAGAAATCAGCTTGTTCAGAGAATTGTTTAGAAAGATTCTCATCCTTCTTTCTCCCACTAATGGATTGAATAAGGCAAGGATCCCTTAAAGAGTGCAGGAAAGGCCATTTTAAGAAGCATCTTCTAAGTTTCTTCCACTCAGGGAAGAGAAGATGTATTTCAAATCAATCCATGTCAGCCCTGACCCCTACAGTGACGTTGTGCACCCAGAAAATCCCCACTGGAAGCATTTTCCCTGGGGAACAGCATTGCTTTCCCTGCCTCAGAAGCGCACTGAGAAGCTGCAGGATCTTGTACAAGATGTACAACTGTGCTTGCTCCCAACACACAACCCCGTGTTTGGTGTCTCCCAGGCTGATAGTCAGGTAAATACCAGCCTGGTGAGATGTGAAATGAGACAATCCTTGAATGCCTGAGTTCTGCCTGGATCTCTGTTAATGACAGCCTGAAGAGACACTGTGAGGTTGGTCTATGAAGGGGCTGCTGAACTGCCAAGCACCAAGAGCTGCTCCTGCTCCTCTGGGCAGTGCTGGGCCCTGGCCCCTGCAGAGGCATGCAGGGCTCAGCTCAGCCCACACACAGGTGAGCAGGGTGCAGACGGGGCAGCAAGAAATGTTGGCTTTCTCATGGATTTTGGAGTTTGTCAGGTGAAAGACTCAGGGAAATACGAGTATCTCAGTATTTGAGGACACGTATTAAAGGCAGCAGGTAATGAGTAGCATAATTTTGACTCTAACTCCCTGACATGGGAAAATATGTCTAAGAAACACATTTGGCAAGAGCCTGCAGGGTAAATCCTATTGTAAGCAGAGGCAAAGAGTGACAAAGGGCAGATTAGATCATAACGAGCAGCTTTGAGGCTTTAAAGAAATATAAACAAATGGGAAGCAAGAAGTACTGGGGGATCTACAGAAAACAAGACAAAGGAAGGTGAAGGAGATTTTATATTCAGAGCAACAAAAAGCAACACTGAACACTGAATTTTAGTGAACATTTCAACTAGCCACAATAGAGTCTTCAAAAAATATTTGCATTTTGCAAATGAGGGAAGATTAAAGAGAAGGCAATTGAGGACTGAGCAATGGGAGAATGAAAGGAAATATATTAAATCATTTATTTGAATTATTTATTTACTTACAAAATTAGAAAGCTGCTGAAGGCATTGGTTTACATTGGCAAGCAGTGGTAGAGGAAGCAGAAATTATGTTCACCAGACTAGACTGTCTATCTACATCTCTTAATTAAAGGCTTATTACATGACCACTTCTGTCCCCAGTTTAAGCTACCAGGATTCCTGGACATGCACATCTATACCTATATTACATTACTGTCTCTGCTGTCTGTTGATATGAAGCAATACCCTTAAGGGCATTTTAAGACCTCTAGGAGCTAGGAAAGAGCCGAGTGAGATAGCTACAACAATGATCTATAAAATAGGTAGTGGAAAAAGAAAGGTGAATAGGATATACAGCTGTTCTTCGCTTCTTCCAGTATAAAAATCAAAGGGCACAAAATTAAACCACTGGGTACTACTCCCAGGGCAAACAACAAGAGGCACTTCATTGACTGCATGGAACACAGTTCTGTTATGTTCCACAGTCAATATGGGTTGCAAACATTTCCTTCAATTAAGAAAAATGAAATCTAAAACAATCAGAAACATAAATGAAAGAAAGACCCATCAATGAATATTAAATATAAAAACATTAACTTTCACTCAAGACATCCCTGAGTCACAAGTCACAGGAGGCTGGGAGAGCGCTCCTGGATGCTTGCCCTTCCCTAATCTCCTTCCTCAGATAACATCTGCTGTGTCTGCTCTGCTGCTGGGGCAGGACACCAGACCAAATGGACCGGTGTTTGATCCAGCAGAGATGTTCTCATATTCTGTGCTGCACTGTGAACTCACTGGCAATTGCTCTGGGTAAGAAAAAAGCCAGCAAGTTTTGTATTTTTTTGGGTTTTAACCCTGATCAATTCCCTGATCTTGTTCACTGAGTGGCCAAATAAATGAGCTCTGCTAAGGGAGTCATGGGAAGAAGGATGAGCAGTCAGGCTTTGGCAATGGGATGAAGGAGCAGGAGGAAACAGAGCTGACTGAGTCATTTTTGTCACTAAAATACATTCATGTGAGGCCAAAAATATTGACGGAGAGCTGGTGTGAGTCAGGAACTGAATCTTTTCTGTGTGAATGATACAATGTCAATAAAGACTGCATAAAGCTGCATGTATCCTGGGTTATTTTAATGGGTGCACAGAAAGGACTGGGAAGAGTAGCCCAGCTGAGAAGCCCAGCCCTTCCTGCTCCCCTCAGCAGCAGCACCCTGTTGTTGCCATCACAGGGCAAGTGGAGCACATCTGTGCCCTTCCCTGAGCTGTGGGCTGTGAGAGGCAGAGTTTCATTTCTGAGCATGGCATGGAGCAAAATCAGTATTATCAATTTCACAGGGCTAAATTTTTATTTTATTTTCTATGTAGACTATTAAGAATAATTTGATTCTTCAGTTAAATGAAAAATTCTTTGGTTTGACTGTTTGTTTGTATGTTTGTTGGTTTGTTTGTTTTAAAAAAAGCTATTGAAAAGTACCATGTACAAGAACTGTAGTATTTCTCTTCATATCATAATACTTGTACTTGAGGCTGTATCCAGGCCAAAAAAATGAAAGGAAAGGACTGAATCAGAACTGGCCAGAGTTTTGGAACTCAGTCTTGAGATATTTTTTCCTTTCTCCCTTCAATGAGATTTCATGGGAACACTAAAAACAGAAACAGGCCCAGTATTACCTTAACAGTCACTGATTACAGAAAGGCAGTTTCATAAATTTCCCTCTTTTTCAGATTTCTTAAGAAATAAGCCTTACACCACAGGTATTGAGACTTGGAAGCTGTGAAGTCTTTAACAGCCTCTGTCCCAAAATCCTACAGACAATCTGCAGAATAAGAAAAATCTGTCTCCCACTGGCATTTTTTGTAGCAACATGAATCATCATCACTCCAGTTAAATTTCCTTTGCTCATCATCATGTGACAGTTTAGCTTTATTCCTCACATCACCTTGCACAGCTTTTAGAGGAGCTTCAAAAGCTCCAGTTTTATTGACAGTATATCACTGTGCTCTTCCTTCTGCTTAGATGATGGTTTTAGATCAGCCTTTGAGCCCTTCAAGCCAAATTTGGGTGGCCAGACAGGTTTTGTAGACTGCTGATTGAGCATACTTTCTAAAAGTAGGTAAATAACTGTCCAGTAAAGCTTATTATTGTTCTTTTTTTTTTTTTTTTCCTAAAGGCAGAGGTTCTTTGAAGTACTAATTGTGCCAAGCTGTTTTGTACCTGCACAGATCATAGAGATACTTTGCTCCTTCTTCAAGCCTCCTGTGGACATTGCTGAGGAAAAAGACTGACTCTTGATACTTCCAGGTAATATTGCATAGCATATATTTGAATTGTCTTGCAACATCTCAAGCAGCCAAAAATTTCTCAGCAGCCCATGTGATCCTTAGCTTTGCTTAACAGAAGGTAAACATGGAGGGAGAAATGGGCTGGTGACGAGAGCATGGGGCTGGGATCCAGTGGGTCTTTAATGGATTCCTCACTCTGCTACAGATTACCTGTGGGACCCTGTTCAAGATGATCAATCTTTTGTCATTTCTGTGTAATTAGACATTCAAGTTCTCACAGGAATTATCTCTTCCTGTATGTGTGTGTACTGCATCACACATGACGTGCCTCCAGGTGAAAAAAAATCCAGGCAATGAGTGTTGCTAATTGCTGATAGTTTTAGTCAATAATTGTAGCTGGAAATGAAGTACAGCAGTTTTGAAAGAACTGGCCATTTAAAGATATATAAAAAAACCAAAGAAAATAATTTAGAAAGTGATTTTGTTCGTGAAAAATTTGTCACTTTAACTCTACCCTACATCTGCTCCTTGGTGTGCCACAGATTTGCTACATGAGATGTGGCTATGATCTCTTTCTGTTCTCTAGTGTTCTGTCATTAAAATAGGATTGTTGATACTTGGAGGGGAACTAAGAGTGCTCTTGTAGATCCCGGGAGATGAAAGGAAGCCAAATCTCTTACCTTCTCAGAAAGAGCAGACTAAAGAATCTGCTGATAGCTTCACTTTTATGAAACTTTGTACAATTCTATAAATATCCTAAATTCTGAGCATTTTCCCTAAGTGTCTGTGTATTTCTTAGAATAACCCTATTTTTTGAAGGGTTTGATGTGAGCTGGCTATAATGTGAACAATATTTAGTCCTTAAGATCTGAAACATTAGTTTCCCTTACAGATTATTTTTTTCCTGAGTGGCTTCCTAGTCCAGTGGATTCTTCTTTTAGACTGGCTGGCGACCCTGGCACTGATGTCACCCTTGTGAGACCTCACTTGCTCCTTTTAGCAGCAATCACCTACATGTTTGGAGCAGAATATTTAGGGAGAACATGGTGCTTCTTGTTCCATGCTCTGAACCACAAATTCTTACCAAACAAGTTTGGAGGCAGAGCAGGTACTTCAACATCTTAGCACTTCTGATTTCATTGAGAAAAACTATTTTGAAATTGTATCCTTGGATCAGTCTGCATCATGCCACTGTGTATGGCAGAGTGCCATAGAAAGTGTCCATCTACCTGGTATATGCAACCAAGTTATCCCAACTGACACATTGAGAATCTGAGCAATTAAAATTATATCACCATGAAAAAAATCAAACCTATTAAATATTTGAAGAAGACAGTATTCTTTCAGGTGAACTGCTTTTCAGGCTGATGGCTAAATATGTCCTTGGCTTGTATGACTTTTCTAATGAGATTTTTGTGAGTGCTATTTTTTTATCACTTTAAGCTCTGTCAGGAGTTCACTGTTCAAGGTTTAAGGAACCTGTGTAATTGAAATATTATCAAGAGGGGAGAAAGGTGCCCAGTAGCTATTTCAGTAGTGTCAAAGCACAAAGTTCTATCACAGAGTCAATTTCAGTCTCAGGAGAGAGCTAGAAGTACTTTAACCAAATTCAGCAGAAACTTCTATCAACATCTATTGATATGGAATTGGAAACTAGGACTGGAAAAGACTTTGGTTGATCTTGTAGTTCATAACCCTCCTCCAGGCAGATGCAGCCAGTCCTGAATCACTCAGGGGGAATGTTTGTGTAATCCCTTCCTACAATCCTCCAGTAAATGAGATTCCATGACTTCCAGAAGAACCTGCTCCAGGCCTCACCATCACTACTACTGAAAATATTTTTCAAGCATCTAACGTAAACTTCCATTGCTTTATTTTAGTCCACAACTTTGAATCTGTCCCCAGCAGGCAGAAAAACAGAGAAAAATCCCTCCCCTTTCACAGACATCTTCTATATTGCAATATATCACAGTTACCCCAAATTTCTCGTTAATGGAAGAGGTCCTCCCTGAGTTACCACAATTTGCTGGATGTTATTATGTGTTTACAGAGCAATGGTGTTTAAGTGTGCTGGAGTGCTTAACCCCCCAAAAAGAGAAGTGAAATGCTTTGGCTTCACCCAGCCATGAAGCTGCAGCTGATGCACAAAAACTTATCTAAAGACAGCAGATTGTGTATCTGTATCCTCAGCCTCCAGCTCAGAAAAAAATCCACTTTTTTTGGCTGAAATTTTCCTAAAACTGCTCAACCTGAGCTTCACTGGATTAGTGTCATAGAAAATTTAAATTAACTAAGGGTTTAAGCTTGACAGTGTAGTAATAAAAATGTAGAATCTTGTAAAGCAATGTTAACAAAGCTGTCACTACTTCTGCTTGATTTATGTTGCTCTTTGACAATGTGTATCCAGGGAAATGCAGGGATAGTCTTCTCTGCACTTCAGTAATTCCCTTCACTTCTGCTTTTTCTTTAAATATTCTTGAAATGTTCATATCAGATAAATAAAAAACCAGCAAAAAGCACTTTTGTTTTAGAACTTTGGCCTTGAATCTCTGATAGCATGACTATGAGTCACACAAATGTAGAATACATGCTTTTGTGAATAATGAATCAGTAAAATATTTTTGTTGGTGCTACAGACATCTTAGGGAGCTTTACTGGCTGTAATTTACCCTTGAAATTCTTTTAAACATAAATTAGATTCTGCTGTTGTTCTATAACATTCAGTATATAACAGTTGTATTATGTAAATTATGAAAGCTATAATCTTTATGCTTCTCTATAGCTTTGGAGGAAAAACAAAAAAGCTCAATAAGAACAAAGCTTCCTTAGCTGTGGGTTTTGTTTTCTCTTGGCTTTGGATCTTCTATCACTTTCCTCTCATTCTTGATGATTTGTGCTTGCACAACTACAAAGCTTTTAGCATTCACAGCAAATACATTTGAGTGGAACACTTAAAACATACTAATAAAAGGGAAATGATTTGTGTATTTATGTCTGTAAGAGGATACAATCACTCAAGGATGAATTTACATACAGTGTTTAGGAAGTTTTTTTAAAGCGATGCAGGACTATTTCACTTAAGACAGGAGCTTACTAACTAAACAACTGCCTACAGCACTTATTTTTCTCAATGTGGAAATTTCTCAGCATCTACCAGCATCTCTGAGCTCCAGGAGTCATTGAGGGTTGCAGGTGGATGAACCCAGGTCCTGTTTCCTGAGTATGCACACAGGTATAATATAATAACACCTCTACATTTCAAATACATTTGTTATGAAGGAAGCTCATTGCAAAGGCAGAGTAAGAATAGCTGTATCCTACGCATGTGCAAACTGGGCTGTTTGCCTCTTCTTCAAACTCTTTTCCTTCCTTCCAGATTCCATACAGGCTTTTACAGATGAGCGTAACCACATCCTTTTCAACCAATCATTCCTTTTTCATTTTCTTTCCTTTCTTTTTAATGGATTCAAGACAACATTTATTCTGAGCACAAATACAAATGTAAGCTACAGAATATCTGCCATTATAAGCAAACTTACAGGAAAGTAAACTTATTTGCTGTGAAACCACAAAGTATTGAGAACTGTACTGCCATGTATTTTTTAGTGATTAAATTAACCCAATTCTAAATCCTAATTCTTCAAGTAAAAAAAAGTGCATTATCAGATAATTCTTGTCTGATGAAACTGTTGTGGGTTTGACAATGTTTGATGTGCAGTAAACACAGAAATGTACCTGCTTTCTAATGTGTGGATTTTGTTTTTTGGGGTTTTTTGTCTTGTTTTTCTCAATATGGTATGTTTTAAGAGAAATTTAAGGAGGATTTAGCTGGTTTATCAATCCTAGTGGAGAGGCTCCAAGAAGCTAACTTTAGTCTCAGGATGGATTTTGGTGATGCACTCCCCTGGTCTCCCCAGGCCGCACTATGATCTGAGAGCCATTTCATGTAGGGCAGATCACTGCCCTGTATGAACTCAGGTCAGCAAGAGATTCCTCTTTCCACCACTAATCTCCCAAGATCTGTAAAGTATATGCTTACTCACTGTTTGCTGCTTTTTTCTGGTGTTTTTTTTTTTTTTTTTTTTGATAATGTGTGCATAATACCACTATACAGAGATCTAGAAATCAGTTTAAAATGTTTTTTAAGTCATTCTACTTTTCAGACTTAGGCTGTAGTATCATGAGCATTTTAATCACTATAACTCAGCCATGCTGCTCTACCAGCCCAAATTGCCTCATCCTGTTCCTGCCCCAACCCTACAGGAAGCTGACCCAAGTTAACTTTAAACTGGCAAATAAATAATGAGTTTATAACAGGGATTATTCCTCTGATTTTCCTCATGCAGCTAACCCAGTGTTTCTGCTGGGACATGGAGGGACCAGCACAGGGAGCTGCAGGATGGCAGGAGAGAGGATCTGGATGGCAGTGTCTGCCTCCATGGGTTTACTCTTCCTGTGCCTTTGGGGTGCCCAAGAATTTTCAGAGGACAGTTCTTCAGCTGGAGTGTGCTTCCTTTCCTAAAACAGGCTGATTTTTCTGCAGAACAACCCTGGGTGTTACATAGGCTCATGGCTCCTACAGGTGTCAGGACCATTTCCACAGATCTATGGCAATGACAGAAAGGCATAACTTGATCACCCAACTTAGAAAAAAATTCCCAAATTAACTTTTGCCTAAGATAACAGGGTTTGTACTCTACTTATTAAATAAAAGTAGGGCCTGTAAAAAGGATTCTTAGTGTAAGAACATAAAAAATACATTATAAAATTCAGCCCTTTATTTTTATAATGTCCATAAAGTCCATGATATAAAAATGTTTGCCTACTAAATTAATTTTCATCAGGCCTTGTTGCACAGTCTGTTCTCCTGATGTTTCCCAGGGACAGCTGCTTCAAGTTTTTGACTTAAATCATTAAATGCTTGATTTATAGTGCATGCTTCCGGAGCCCTAACACTTTTGCAAATCATATTGCAGTGTATTGTTATCCTAATCATGTTACTGTTTAAATATATATGGATGGCAGGGGATTAAAGTGAACCAGCCTGTTCATTTTCTTACAAAGGAGCAAGATTATTTATTTGAGAGTTGCTAAGGCACAGAACATAAGTCAGAACAGCCTTGTTAGCAAGTTGGAGGCAGACTTTGCCATTTCATTGATGTTTGAATATCATCAGCTGGTGTAGCCTTGCTTCTAAAATATATTCCTTTTGGATAAAATCCATATCTGCACTGGAAATAGTTGATTATTTGGATGTTGTAATACATTTAACTTCTTTTTATCTTTCATGAAACAAGACAGAAAGAAGTTGAAGTGTCCAAGCTAGGAAAACATTGCACAGGGTTGAAGGACATGTTTTATCTAAGAATATTCAATAACTTCTAGCTCCTACTCTGAGTAACTGCTCACCTTTGATTTTTGTTTAAAACTGTAGAGAAATTTGTGTCTTCTTTTATCATTGTGAAGAATAATATCCAAAGCTTTGATATTAAAATCTATACTGGAGTCACTGGCCTATTATAAATACCTTTACATCATATATAAAATTATAATAAAGTTTATATATTAGAAAGCAAGAAGCATGCAAAGGCAGTATTTTTAATGTTATTTCTATCATGGTAGAAATCCAGACCTATTGGAGTCAGTCCCATTGCAGCTGAGAGCAACTGATGTTTCCTTGAGTAACTTAGATTAAGAAAATTTTTTTCTGACTGCTGATGAACTCAAAGCAATAAATCACCTGGTTTTGCCAGATTTTCTTTGTTAGAGTTTTGTATTTCTAACAATCTTCTTAGAAGCAGGACAACAGTGGGCATAACCACATATAAAAATCACACATAAAACCCCACTTCTCAGTCCAAGTGTATTTGTGATATTTTGTACTCAGTTTTGTGAATATTTCAACACTGGAGCATTGCAGTGACAAGCTGGCAAAAGGGAATACTGGTGCAAAGTCTATTTAAAACTGGAATGCTTAGAAATTTGCCGAAAGCAAGTATCAAATTGTTCACAGATGGAAGCTGGTGGTGTTCTTGCAAGTCTCTTCTCATTGTTTTCCATTTTCAGAAAACAGGACTTAATACAGTGGTGCAACTTTAAAGAGAACATACGAAGAGTAGGATAAATCATGCTAACTCTCTCCCCCCAACAAACATCACTTCTTTAGCCAGCTGAAAGACTCCAAAATTCTGTTTATGTTTGACATCGATCATTTATTTCGATTTACAAAGAACAAGGGAATTATGGGTGCTGACAAGAAAACTGTGGGAATTATGCTGGAGTGATTTTGGATGTTATGAGTCAGGGTTACTGCCCCATCACTTTGCCAGATGTTACTGGCCCCTTTGGCTAAAGCAGCAGCAGTTAGCTCTGTGCTTCAGCTGGACTGCTGTGCTTCATAGCCTGGTGTGTTAACCTCCCTTTGATTTTGTTCTTTATCACTGATTTATATGATTCAGTTGCACCCCATTTACAGGATGAATAGGATTCAGTTTCATCCAAAAGGGGTTCAGGTCATCCAGACTGCACCACTGTGAACCAAAGCACAGAAAATGGAAACTATTGGGCAATTTGCTTTGAGGGCACCTATAACCCTGACTACAACTGTGATGGAGACACATGCCCAGCAGGTAACAATAAATAATATACAGCAACACTGAAGACAAATGGAAGAAATACACAAGCTACCAGTGATAACATAACAAAACTGGATACCACTCCTTACACTACAGAAGGAATAATCTTTTTTTAAAAATTCTCTTTTCAGGCCTTTCTATGAGATATTACTTTCAGTTTCCAGTGGTTGTTATCATAGAATCATACAACAGCCCAGGCTTGAAGGGACCTTGAAGGACAATCTGGCCTAAGCAGTTGTGAGAAAGGGGGCCTAGAGGAGAATATGTAGCAGCCTGCACACCCAAATCTTGAAAAACTCAAGGGATGAGCACTTCACCACATCCCTGGGGAGCCTGAATGCTGTTTGTTACGTGTAGTTTTCAGACTGATTTAAGGAGTAAGAATCCAACACTGAAATACATATGGGAAACAAGAAATGCTGAAAAATGGCAGTGATTAGCAAACATAAAGACGAGCATGGAGAGAAAACAGGTCTTGATACTTTGGCCAGGCCATACTGCTGTACTCATAAAACAAACAAATCAGCTTTTAGCTGGATGCATTTAGAGCCTCCAACTAGAAGTCTCTTTAATTCTCTAAAATCATTCTCATTTTTCTATTTATTAATTTACTATGAGGAAGAAGTGGAAGCAGTTATATGGTACCATCTGGCTTTCCTTAGAAGTATGGCACTACGAAAGGGAGGTGGCCCTTACTATGGATTAGTGAGAAAGCTGGGACTGCTTCTTCTTTTTTTCAATGGAAATTTATAGCAATATTTTATATTTTACTTTTTCCTGCTTGTCACAGCATCTAAGCTGTGCATGAGAGACCCTGTATACTGGCTAAGATACTTCACAGACACTAGCTCCAGTGAGCAAGGTTTGGTCTCCTTGACTGAAGGCTGGAAATCTCTCTGCACTCAAAATTGTTGTGGGTTTTATAGTATATTTAGATAATGCAGTGTTTACTACATACTTTTTTTTTTTTTTTTTTTTTTTTTTTTTTTTTTTTTTTTTTTTTTTTTTTTTTTTTTTTTTTTTTGTCTGAAAGTCCCAGTTAACTCTACTGGGAGGTTTGAATTATTTTTTAGGATGCCAAGTAGAATATTTTAAACTTTCCCTTTCAAGTCCTTTCTTGTCACTCAAAAATTCACACCAAATTTTTCAGCCATTCCTTTTTCTGAAGCCATGGTAACCAAGTACCTTTTTTCTTCCCCACTTCCTCTTTTTCTTCTTTAAAATAAAGACAAAGTCCCCCAAACCAACAAAAAAAATCTCCAAATCTGGCATCAAATCTGGATTTCAGATTGATTTGAAATCTCCATAATCTTCAAATATCTTATGAAACCTTTTATTGTATTGTTTTCTGAATGGAAATTTCTAATTTCCATTCTAAGCAGTCATACATTTAATAGGTGATTGATCAAATAATTTCCCCTGACATTGAATTTGAAACATCCAGAGGCCTTCTGCTGATAGCCAGGAGAAGGTGACAGTCCTTGTTGGCATTTTAATTAATTTTACAGTGGGTACCAAGAACAATGGTACCTCTTTTTCTTCTCATGCTTCAGATTCTCATCTGGGAAAACCAACTCTGATTGAGAAATATCTGTATTGGCTGAAATGAGTTATTGGAGCTCTAGCTGCTTATGGTGAGTTTGGTCTGCAGAATGGAGCTCTCTGATTGTGTCTTTCAAAGGGGTTGGGACTAAGACTAAGATAAAATGGTTTCATAGCCTTTTTACAGGCTACCTGCCAGGAAATGAATTTAATTCCTACAAATCTTAATAGTTACAGCAACAACAATAAGAAAATCTATGCATTATGTCAATGTCATATTCTACTGCTGTTCCCAAAATATCTCAGAATGGCTGCTTTTCTACTGTTTCCTCTAGTCCTCTTTAGTCAACATCAGCCCTTCTTTTCCTGAAAGAACTTGAGAGTTTAGCAAAGTTTTGCAAGCTGGCTGCATTTGGGGTTTCTGCTCTGGAAATACCCAGTTGCTCATCACTCCCAAGATAGATTCATGTCTTTTTTATGCTACAGTCACTTGGAGCCAGAGTTCCCATGTAATAGGGGAGTTCCAGAGAGAAGTGTCACTGAGGGTGTATTTTAGCCATAACTGTAGATCCACACCTGTGCATTTACTTATGAGTATGAGTAACAGTTCACAAGCTAAACTGAGAAGTTCACATAGTCAAGGACTTGGAAAAAGTCAGGTTCTCCCTTTCCGTATAAAAATCACTTCTGGTTTGCATAGAGGGCTTTACTGGATTAAGGGCTTCACTTCTGCTTCCTTCAGTTTCTTTCAGAGTGAAGTTGCTGCTGATCATCACTTTTCAGCAGTTTTCTTAATTGCAGTGAAGCAGACGGAGAATAGAGGAAACAGCCCTGGTGTTATTGCTGCCATCTCCAGGGTCAGCAGAGGGAAGGGATGTAGCTCAGCATGTTTTCTTAAAGGATGTGCCCATCATGGTGAGTTTTCTGCCTCTTAGCTCTGATACAAGGAAATACCGTACTGCTTTGTCTTGCCAGAACCACAGCTTTCTCAGCGTTTCAAGCAAAACTGGTTGCTAAAGTTGATTCTGGCAAAATGTTGAAATCCATAAAACTGTCAGCTCTCCCCGCGTCAGAGGTGGGACGGTGTGCCAGCCCTGCTGGCATGGTGCCCTCCTGCCTCTGCCCCTTCCCTCTGGCAGGCTGGCTGCACGATCTCTGACTTCCCCCAGCGCCCGCCAGGAAATGTGCTCATTCCAGAGTCTGGATTGCTGCGGCACTGACTCGTCCTGCTGGCATCTCCCTCCTGCACCAAATGTTGCAACGAGATGGTAAAATGACCCCACATCCTTTTAGGAGTTATATTGTTCTAGCCTCCCCCTTTGCAAACTGTTGACACTGTTCATACAGTTAAAGAATTTTACCTCTTTTGGGTCATTTTGAAGGACTTTTCTAGGTGCCTGTTTTGGGGGGGATTTTTTTTTTTTTTTTTTTTTTTTTTTAAGGAAGGAACTAGATACATATAAACAGAAAGTTAGCAGATCATAGCATAAATACCTCTCCCTCCCTCCTACCAAGCCATTTGCTTTCCTAACTGAAACCGGTGGTTTGTGATTCTTCACATTATTCTTTTAATGTCATGACCTGTGTGTCAAAGTGAGAGGTTGCTTGTGGATTTTTCTTGTCTTTGAAAGCAATACTTTCTCCAGAGACAAAGAAGCTCTTTTACAACACTCTTAGCAATTGCCATGAGGTGGGAGCTACAAATTGGGCAAGCCTGGGCAGTTGCATGCTGACTTTTTTCATTCCTCATGTCCCACAAGTATTTCTCTTTCAACAAGGCTTCTGTGTAACTGAAAAGGAACTTTTTTGTTTCCTTGATTTAGTTATATTACGTTTTAAAATTTCTCCTTTGGCTCAATTTCCCTCTGGAAGCTGCTCTGGCCATAAAAATTACCGAATAACCCTTTTAATTTTTAAAATTGAAAATTTGTATTGTTCCTCTATCCCTATCAACAAAAAAGGGACAGATTTACTTTATTTCATTTGCATTTTCAAAGCCTTTGCAAGCTGTTTTCCACAATAGACCAGTCACAGCTTTGCACCTCAGAAATGAAAAAGTGGGCAGATCTGGCCCTTGAAAAGAAGCCTTTTTCAGCTTTTCGTAAACATTAATGACCTATTCATAAAGAAAAGGGCAAAAGTTTTGCCCAGAGATACTAAAACATTGAGACACTTGTAAAGTCTGTTAGAGAAATAAATGATGGCCTTGAGCAGACACTTAGGGAAAGAGAAAAGAGGGCTACAAATATGCCAGATATAATTTTTTTTTATGAGATTAGGAAGTTTCCATCAATGTTTCGGTGATTTTCATACATACATATTATGAGAAAGAAGAATAGCTGTACCACATCAAACAGCAAAATTGTCCATGTACCTAAACATTCTGCCTCCAACACTGCCAGTAGAGGTCATTTTTGGAAGAGTGTCCAAACAGAGCAGGAATGCAGTGATACCTCCCTGGCACAGGGTCCTGTTTCCAGTGGCTGGCCACAGCAAGACTGCCTGGGCCACCAGCATGTCTTTTCAGTTCTTGCAGGCATATGTCCAGCTGTGTTTTGACCTTGTATATACCACAGTCTCCTGTGGCAGGAGGTTTCACAGTTTAACAGATAGTGTGAAAAAAGAGCCTAGTACCTGCCTGTGTTTGTTTTGAATGTATGACCTGTTATAATCATAATCATTATGTCAGGAGACATAATGATGTCTGCCTTCTCAATCTTCTATTGGGAGGAACAGTGATATGTTATTCCCTATTTTCTATTCACCTTTTCCATTATACTTTTAACTGATTTTTCGGTCTTCTGTCATGACACTTTTTAGTAAGTTTTCCAAGATTGAGGATTCCTTATTTCTACACCCGCTCATTCTATCATAGCAGTTTGGTGTCTTTGATCTTTCTTTTTAGAATGGTATCCTTTAGGTCTAAAGACCCTAAAGATCATAAAATCCAATAGTTTTTGCTGCTCTCTCTGTCATTCTGATTCTTCCATACGGTTGCATAGAAGAAATGGGCTCATATCCTTTCACCTTAAAAATATACTGGCTATCACCAATGGAAACCTGATGAAGAGAAATCTCTGACAGTTACTGCTATTTTAGGCCAACATTCAGTAAAGTGCTGTGTGCTGTTGCCTTCTGTGGAGGACAGATGTTAATCATGTTACTGAATGTAATACTGGAAGGTTCTTGTCTCAGATCCAGACAAGCATTCAGGTTTCCAACTCCTGTTTGGGTTTCTAACACCTGATTTAATGGAAAGCTGAATACTTGGTTAGATGTGGTTACCATACGAACCTCAACAGAACTAAACCTTCGGTGTGTGCTGATGGGGTCTGAGCTTCTCAGATCAAGGCATTAACTTTTCAGAGGTTATGAAAATGGGGCCCTTGGTAAACTGAGACTATCAGGGACTATGGGAAACACTTTTATCCTGGATGATACACACAGATGTTCATTCAGGATGGCTTTGCTCTTTCTGTAGTAAATTGTTTAAATTGTCACTTCCTTGGGCACAGAGATGTTACCAGAAAAATGGATTCTGTGGGAGTGCTAAGCAATCTGCATAAATACTCCATAAATCTGCATAAATACTGCTGGATTGTGTAATCCAGCATGGTACTCTGAAATATAGAAAAATGGAATATATGGGATTTATGTCTTTATGCAAACAAAAAGAAAAAAGGCTGGATTCATTATTACATTTTCTTGGTAGAAGCCAGGCTTAGTGACTACATTTTCCTGTAAGAGGAAAGGAGCAGCAGAGGACACCTATCATTTCCAGCATCTGACTTCTGGTTAGCATTCAGTGCTCCACAAACAGACACCTTGTGGTTACTATGTATTTTAAATCACCTGACAGGTACAATACCTTGTGCAACCAAGGCATGATTTTTGTCTGATTCAACATTTCTCTTTAGTGGGAATTCTCGTGTGGGCAAAGTCTGTGTGATTCATGCCTCTGCCAAGTCACTCTCAAAGATAATCATTGCACATAAAGGTCCTGTGTTGATTTCTGTTACAAAAAGAAAAGAAACGAAACAGAAACAACAAATGCACCACTTCTTTTCCTCTGGGTTCCAGCTTTCCATTTGGAACCCTGCCTTGCTCCATGCGTCTGCTTCTACCAGTACATACCAGATGAGTGTCTCTTTACACTGTGTGTAATTCAAATTTATGAATGCAGTTTGTGTAAATTGGACATTGCTGAATTTCCAGATATGATGATTCAGCCCTAGAGAATTTGCTTTCTCTTTTTCATAATTTGAAAAGCCATGCCCTATAAGCAGTCTGCTTAAACACTCCTGCTGGAAACCATGAAGCAAAGCAAACAGGCACTTACAGTTCAAAGCAGTATTGTTAGCATGGGAAATTTCATTATCACCTTCCCTTCCTTTAATTAGCTGCATTCCCAGAGTTTAAACAGAATAACTGAATTACTAGGGGCCCATAACTAGACCTGAATTAGAGATAGAATACAGTACCCCAAAGCACATGGGTTACATCTGCTATTGTGCTGTGCAGAAAAATGGGTCAAGTGTTTTGTTACCTGAGCTAAGGTTGTATGTGCAAGAGTTATCAAGGTTGATTATCCACTGATGAGACAAATCTCAAATTCACAGTGAACAGACCCTTCCTGTGAATGACTCTAGACAGAGAATTTCTTCATAAACCGTGAAAGCTGAAGATTGAAAACTACTTTCACATCTTGCCAAATGACTTGCTGCTCTCTGGGAGAGGTAGGGAAGGACTGAAGAGAGAAATTGAGGGCAGAATGAAAAAGAAAAATCCCTGATGTGGCATGTTTCATGTATTGCAACACAGCTTGATGCAGCCAATTGTTGGAAGTGCAAATAGCTCCGTGACCTCAGGTCTAATGCACACAGCTCTGCTGCAGAGAGGAATGGCAGGCTTTCTGACCTGACCACATTAAAATAAATGCTCTAGTAAACAAAGAGGTGCTCTGGCTTTCTTAAAAAACTGCAGGCAAAAAAGGTAAGCTGTGAAGTAATGCCAACATGCTGTAAGAATCATGTAAAGAGAGTATGTGGATGGAGGCCATCATAACATTTATAACCACAGAGTCATTTGCTTTCAGAAACAGTTGAGGTGGAAAGAGTTTATGAGGCAGATTTGCCTAAGGCAGTGTGTAATCCTTCTGTCCTCTGTGAGGGGCCTGAGTTAGCCCGGCCTCAGCAGCTGGTGGCAGCCAGCTGGAAATGGTGGCATCCACCGTGTGTGCTCAAGAGCTGCCCTTGGGTGCTGCAGCCCTCACCCAGCAGCACCTGGACTCAGCTGAGCCCCCACACACGCCCAGCACACGGAGCTGTGCACACTCCAGAGGGTAACATTGGTCTGTACTGAAACCATAACCAAAGACTGATGCTGCAGGCAGGCTGGACTTGGATGCTGCTCAAAAGATGATGACAAACACCTAGATGTGTGTGCACCTTTTCCTACCTAGATCTGAATTCCTAATCAAAGTGTAAATGAGTTTCCTGTTGATTTCTCAATTAGTTTCTATTAAAATATAAGAAAGCCATTATAATAACTCTCCAGAAATTTTGTCCTCTCCACAGTTACATCATCTACAACTTGATTAAAAGTGTGATAGTATTGAGCTCATTTTTCATGTTGATCTGACTGACTCCATTTATCATGCTCATCTAGAATTGAATAAAATAAAATAAAAGAATAGAATAGAACAGAACAGAACAGAATAGAATAGAATAGAATAGAATAGAATAGAATAGAATAGAATAGAATAGAATAGAATAG
>VZUI01059966.1:0-12613 GCA_013401135.1 Cettia cetti | reverse complement strand
TAAAATAAAATAAAATAAAATAAAATAAAATAAAATAAAATAAAATAAAATAAAATAAAATAAAATAAAATAAAATAACAGTTCTGCTTTTCTTTCAGGGATTTCATGTTTCTTGCACCCTACCTAAGCACATCTGTAATGCAGCAGGAGGTCTGGTTACAGTATTGGTTGGCATTCCTGATATACCTTGAATCAAATTAGCACAGTTATGGGTGGCAGCAGAGATCTTCAGGTTCTCCTGGTTTTGATAAAAGTCTGGTTTCAGGTGCAGCTGAGCTAATGCAATGCAGAGGTACAAGGATGAATTCCTGTTTCCTGTCTCTCTGCTCTTCTGCTCCCTTCTCCCCACCAAGTACATATTTTCACACATGGTGAGTTATGTTCATTCTGCATGTCTTGTGATAACCTGCCCTTAACAGCCATCACAGATGACACCTGTTTGAATTACAGTCATCACTTGCAGGCAAGGATTTGCAAAACTTGGGGCCTTGTGTGGGGTGAGGCTGTGAGGCAGCGTACCAGAGAGAGAGGCAGGTCCAAGCTGTCTGGGTCTGTGTGGTCATGGAGCAAAGCATGGAAACAGCAAAAAGTACCACCAGAGTTCCAGCTGCATGAAACCAGAGATATCTGAGACCAGGCTGACATCAGGTGCTGGTAAAATTAAGACAGAAGGTAGCTTCATTTCTGACAACAACTTCTGAAGTCCTGAGTGTTTTTGTAATCTGAGTTAATTCAGCTAGAGGGAATTTACTCTTAAACCAATACACAATTTTGAGAAGAATTTTTCGTTATGCAAAAGCAAGGCACACCCTCAGCATGTTTTTAAACACAGCCTGAAAAAATGACAACAATATTGAAGGCTGACAAATGACCCTGAGCTGGGGGAAGAAGAGTGGAAGTGGACAGAGTAAACAGATCAGCCATCATGCTGTGATTGGGTTAAATTCGAGTTTAGGCATAATACCCCTGGCTCTTGCTTTCCCCAGTGCAATGGGATGCCAGAAAATGGAATCACGATAATACAGCCCTTTCTAAAAAAGGCCACGGAGCCAGACTGCTGACCATATTTAGCTCTACTAAATTGCAATTGGCACCAGCAAGCCTTGGTTGTCACTCACTGACATTTTGTTCAGCCCTAAAAAT
Source organism: Cettia cetti (assembly GCA_013401135.1). Lineage (NCBI taxonomy): Eukaryota > Metazoa > Chordata > Aves > Passeriformes > Sylviidae > Cettia > Cettia cetti. The sequence continues at coordinate 11,470 of VZUI01059966.1, read as the reverse complement.
GAAAACAGTTGCCTGCACTGTTTCAAGCCACGAGAGTCACTGGGGACTCACAGATAGGGCAAGAGAAAGATAAGGCTCATCATGATTTAGGATCTCAAAGCCACCACAGCCAAAAGGGCTGTTCTCTGTTTCTGAGGCGGTGAGAGGTGGCAGCAAACGGCAGCAGGGTCACGAGGGATGTCTGCAGCCGGATGGGCTGAGCACCCACCAGGGAGAAGCAGTGCCTGCCCCTTCTGCAGCCCTGAACCTCACTGGCATGGACGACCCGTCCATACTCACCATCAGTACGAAGTGCTCACCATGGAAGTCACCATGAAATGCTTTAATGAGTCCGTGCCTGCAGTAAAACGTGACTGCTCTCCTTTGCTCCTTGGCTTCCCCAGGTTTGGCTGAGGAAGGTTGGTGCTGGAAGCTCTACTCTCAGGCTTACTCTTGATGGCTGATGGGACCTTTCCACTGTGCAGTGGAGGGATTGAAGTTGAGGAGCCTCTTGGGGGTCCCCAGGAGGAGGGCAGGCACCTTTGCCCAGCTCCTCGAGTCTGGGGCATTGCCACTCTCCTCTCCTTACGTCCACCCTGCCTGGACAGATCAGAAAACCATTATTGCTGTCTGTGCCAGCTGCTGCATCCAGTGACAGTGGGAACTGGGTGACAATTCCAACTGCAGAAACGACAAACTGGTGTGGGCAGCAAGGCAAGTTAAGTTGTAAAGGGCAAACCTCCATCAGAGAGCAGCAGGGAGCTGATACAGGGCTGGGGAAGGGGTTTGATCTTTTCCTCTCATGCAGGGGGCACGCGGCACTATTGGTTCTCCCTCTCCACTTGCCTGCAAAGTATCACTCCAGGAGTGACAGAGTTAACAAATACAGTGGAAGAGACAGCTCTGTAAGCTGAGCTACATGGTCACATGCACAGGTTTTATTTTTAACATCCCAAAACTACTTGATGTTTCTGCCTGGGCTTGCTCCGTGTCCTTCTGTTCTCTCCTCTTTCTTTGCTTGCAATTCTCCCTCACCCACCTCACTTCAGCCCAGCTGAGCACAACCAGGAGAGAAGTGTTTGGTACGTGCACAGGGACTCTATGATCAAGGTAAGGCTTTGTAAATAGAGTCTTTTTTGGACAAACCTTGATGCAATGTAATGGTTAGTGTAGCAAGCTATGAAAATCAAGACATCTTCAAAACAGCCTTAGTAATTAAGATGAAATAGAATAATCATGAGATGTCTTAAATGATACTCTAAAACAGAGGCAGCTGGTAACTGTGAGCACTTCTGTGACATACTACTCTAAAAAAAAAACCCCTCCATAATATATTCAGTGAATTAGCTGTAGTTTGCAGCACTGTATGCAGGATTTTAAAAAAACTAAGATGCTGATTGTAAGATGGGAGCTTCAGCAGCAGATCAGATGATAAATCAAAAATTCAATTTCTGTTATTTTCAGGAAACTCAGAGAAGACAAGGAGATACAGTAAGGGTCAGAGTAGAGGCAAGAGCATGGCAAAAGTGCTTATACTTAAAACTAAATGAGTGTTGTAGATTGAGACTGCAAACTTTATGTTTGCAATCTAGACTCAATGAATGATGAAGTAAAAATTACAAGAGTTAAAGATACTACTGTACCATATAGTCTTGTGACTGCTTAGCACTTTTTATTCATGAATCTCTTTTATTTTTATTTTATGACTTAGGTCTTAATCAATAGCTCTGAGATTCTTTACACTGGACACCTTTCAGCAAACTATGTTAATGAGATTGTTACCAGAGCATAAAATAGAACCTGAGCCCAAAGAGAAAAAATATGGTTTGGACCATTACCCCCGGCTTTTTTTTTCCTGAAACTGGACCTATTATTTAAAATCACTTGTTGAACTCAAACCAAGACCAAACCCATTTCCTAGTTACCAATGTAAAGTGAACATTTGTTTGACTGTGTCTACCAAGGACAGCACAGGGACCCCTGACACATCTGAGGAGCAGCAGAGCAGCCCCATGTCACAGCCTGCTGATCTGCCTGTCTCCCACGGGACTCCCCAACAGCACAAGATGCTGATGCTGAGCTATCCTGCACAATGCCACCAGCCCAGGGGACCATTTCAGCACCTGGAATTTTTGGGTGGGTTTCTCTCAGATGACCTATGGCTACATTGCACCAGGTAGGGAGGAGCAAGAAACATTGCTGATCCAGGTCTTTTAGTGGGGAGTGCAGTGCAGGGTTCTCACCAGCAGTGTCCTGTGTTACCTGTACCTCACTACTCTGAAGTCTCCCTGCTCCTCCTGTAACAGCTTTAGTGAATTCACCAGAACGAAATTGCACAAGCAAATTTTGGTGCCACTTTACTGCCTGTGTGCAGCACAGATTTTTCCAGGCAAGGGGGAGGCCTGATGGTGCAACAGCTTCTCTTCATCCCCATGGTCCTGCATGTCAGGTGTAGGGAGCTGAGGAGAAGCTGATGTGCTGTTCTGAGAACCTGAGCAACAGGCATGCTCAGGAGAAAAGCAAGGAGCATGGATTGAAGTCCTTGCCCAACTGATGCACTAATACTGTGGATTTATTTTCTTCAGTATAAAGCAACTCCAACCTGTTCAGTAACTCTGAAATAATGGTTATTGCCATGAAACACCACAGCCTCATCCAGATGGTCCCCCAGGTAGGAAATACAGGCAGTAGCTCCCTAATTGTCACAGTTTCATCCTTCCATTGTTGGGCTTATCCAACAAACCAGTTGTTTCACAGAAAATCTTACCCCTTCTCTTACCTTATACTAAAGATTTGAAGTTCACCAGGATTGCCCTGGAATCAAAGTGACCCTAAACCGTAAAATTCGTGTGAACTTGTTCAAGGTCACCTCAAAAGTAGGTCTTGCTAATGCTCACTATTAGTGTTACTGATGAAGATTTCATCTACACCTTTAATTCTGTTTCTGCCTGCCCTGAGCCATCCCATACTCACTGCTTGCCTCTTTTAAAGCTTGGCTGGCAACTTGTATGTACAAGGTCAGCCCAAATGGCAACTGCAGAGCAGGAGTGCCATGAAGGACAGTGACCCACTGTGCCGAGTGCCAAGGGGGTCACTCAAGCTGTAGCTCTCCCTGCTGTGGATGTTGAGGTGTGGAGTTTGACTTACTCAGAGGTCCCTGTGATTCCAGGTGGTGGCATTCATGGATTTGCTTTTTATTTTGTATCTAAGGAGAGGACTTAAGAAAATTTGGGCTCCTGAGATTCAGGTACAAATGCAGTACAGTATGGTTTCCAATGGCATAGTGATTTTGTCCTCACCTCTAAGAAATAAAATTATCTGTTTAGCAAAAGGAGACCCAAACCTGATTTCTTGACAAGGTTGTTAAACAAGTAGTGATTGAGGAAGAGAAGTGCATGAAAGGAAAAGGAACTCACTAGTTTAAGAAGACTTACTTGATGTCCTAGAAAATGTGATTCTACAGCTGGCTCTGCCAGGGTTTTTGTGCAGGAGGCATGCAGCTGCAAGTGAAACATAAGAACCTAAGCATCTCTATACTAGGTATTTTTGCTTGGCACTTACATATTTGGATAAAATACCATATTTAATTCTATATGTTTTTATCTTTCTAAACATTAATTCTACCTCTGCCAAAGAGAAGCAATAGTATTTTTCAACCTCAAGTGCTCCTCTAGCACTGCAAAGATAATTTCATTACTGTGAACACAATCGGATCTAAGGTAGTAAATATACTGACATGAAAATTCTCATATTGTAAGAAAATTAATAACTGTATTCCCCTCAAGATTTCAGTATGATAAAGATGAGATAAACATTATATACTAGGTAACAAGGATTAAAATAAATAGAGAACATTGCCTATCTGCCCTATACGCTTCACCAAAAGTATTCATATTCCTTCTGTTGTAACATTATATATAACTTCAGCATTCTTGGCTCCAGCATTTGGATGTGAACTTTCATGAGATTTTTTTAGGAGCTTGTTATCATGTTGTAAAATTTAGAAAGATTGTGTTATGTTCATTTGCAATCTCATCTCAGAGGCACTCTTTAGGGTCATTATCCGGGTTTCTGGTGGCCCTTATTGATGTTTCTTCAAACTGGGAGGTATTCCTTGTTTCTGTGCAAAGAGCTCAGGTACAATGTATGACCTTAGTATGTCAAATGGTCAGTCACATGCCAAATGAGAAAACATTTGTATTATTTTGGCTCATTGACTGCAAATTAATTAAATATATGTCTCCTGAAAATTAATTTTAATTGTTTTATAAACTGTAAGTTATTATCACTGAACAGGTCCACTCCAGACACAGACATAGTTAAAATAGCAGCTGTATATTTTTAAACGTTACTTGATTTGCTGTCATGATGGTCTAAAAATAAAGATTTACTGAAGTGGACAGACTGTGGACTGTAATGTTCATTCTTTCTTTACACAGTAGCTTGAACATGATTGAAGTAATCATTTCTGGCTAGGTTTTTTGGGTTTGTTTGTTTGTTTCCTAACCCAGACCTTGAGAAATTTTGCAAATTGCAGGGAATCGAGAAATGTATGACTTTAGAGAAATGTTTTGTCTCCTGACTTATCTGTGCGTCACTTGCCTCTGGATGTTATGTATGAAACCTACTGAGGCAAAATTTGTAAACTTTCTGCTGAGTGTTTTGCATTTGTAGTTTGTGTGCTTGCAATAATACCATCAACTACACCACAGGGCAAACTAAATTCTCAAGTAAAATACAGACCTCCTGATTACTGGCATGTCAGAATAGCAGAAGCATTCAAACCTGATAAATACCAGAAAGAAACTCTCTGTCCCTTCTTCCTGTCCTCTATGTTCACAGATTTGACAATGAGAAAAGAGGAATAGATATCTTTTGTCTGAAAAGAACAGCATATACAAGTTAGAGATGAGGTAAACTAAACAAAAAATGCCTGAATAACAAGGAAGACTGATTCTGCATCTGAATGCTGGGATATGGTCACTTTTCATAAACAAAGCATGTATTTTCTTTTTCTACACATGATTTGGATGGGGTTTATTTCAGCATACAACACTATGAAAGCAGGCTTCCCTCCAGAAACTTTGCCATCCGTCCTTTCTGTGTTTCGGAGAACAGTAAGGCCTATGCCTCTAATGTAGGGGGGGTTTTTAATCAACTGTTTCTCCCCAAGAGTTACTTTTGCAGTGGAAAGTATTGTTCACACAGTCATGTTTTTATTGCAATGTAATGTACCCAGCCTTATCCTCTGACCTTATGCAAGTCATGGCTGGGACTATTTTTAGAGATTATATTTGCAGCAAAATGCTACAAGAATGAGAGCAGCAAGGATGCCGCCAATGTGAAGTAAATCCATCTGTATCTCCTGCTTCTCTGAGCTGCATAAAAGTAGATGTAACTAAACAGCCTAAAGCAGGACAGGTGCCACCCCAAACCACATGTATTTAAGGGCTTGGTGTGGCTGAGGCCACCCTGAGATTGGTAGCACCCTGGTATCACCTCTGTGCAAAAGCCAGTCCTATCCAAGGCAAGGCAGGGATGTTATAATGGGGAGTCACAAAGTCTTATTTTCTGCATTGCTATCTTGAGCTCATTCCCTGCAAAGGTGAAGGTACCTGAGCATTATACTTGAGAGTGTAAGTTTGTGTCTGAGTAAAGGTACCACCAAGGGTGTGTTCATTTACTCTGCAGGGCTGAGAGGGAATGGGGTTGATTCATTAGGAAGTGTAAGCAGGTATTGATCAGCACTGGAAATTGCAAAAGAAGGAACAAAGTTGTGTTGAGCAATTAATGCACATCAAATTTTCAAATGTGAGTGTTGGTATTTAGTGCAGGGACCCACAAGCATTGTCTTTCCCAGACATCTTTCCTTCTCCAGTGTTAGTCATGACTTCCACTGCCAGGGTGTAAAGGCGTGAAAGACACAAAGTTAAGAGAACACCTTCAAGAAGGAGAGAGGAAGCTCTTCACATAGAATCTCTTCCCCCAGAGCCTGAGCCTAGTTCCTCTGCAGCACACCTCTCCTCAGGGCTAGGTCACTTAACCCTGGGATTGCAAAAGAAAGCATATCTAGGTAAACACTGCTGTGTTTTTTTAGCCCTAGGAAAAATAAAACAAAGTCTAAATTATTTTACTACCAATATCTGTCTTTTCTCAGAGCCAAGTGAGAGTCTATTTGGCCTATGGTAGTTCCTACTGCATGAAATGTGTGGGAGGAAGATTTGTCAAATTTTTTTCCTATTTTCACATAAAAAAGAAAAGCGCCTGTGTTCCTATTTGAAAACAAAACTTGAGTTCCTACTTATCATTAACTTTTTTCTTTCCACAGAGATTCACAGTGATTCCAGAACCAGGCTGGAATGCAGCTCCTATAGTAAGGAGCAGGAAGTCAAAAGCTGGGAGGTTTTTACTTGCAGCAGAAGTAGAACTTGGCCCTTCTATGGGCCAAGTTACTGATACCAGTTGAAGGTATCGAGGGAAGTCGTGACTGAGCAGCCTCTAGTTCTGTAAGCCAACAACTGGAGTGTAAGGGTAAATCAAGAAAGCAGAGTAAAGAAGGCCAAGGAAATTAGCTCTTACCCAGGCTGTTTTCCACACTGGAAACTGGGATCCTGAAGATAATCCTCACTCTTGACCTTGCTGGTGTAGAGCAAAGGGAGGTTTATTTGTGCAACATTCATGTCTTTGTGGGGAGATGAGAAGAAGACTAGGCCAAATCTAGGGAGGAAAAAGGAATGTCACTTTTCCTACTCAGTGTTGAGGAAGTGGGATGCTCCTTCATTGTGCTCCTAGCAGTCTTGATTTCAGCAGCCTGGTGAAATATTGGGGCAGAAAACAGCTCATACCCTGGCTGCCTAAACTAAGGAGTCAAGACCTTATCTGTATCAGTGCTGCTACCAGGCCACACTGTACCATGGGGATCAGAGGTGATGCCAGCTGCATGGAGCTGGCAGTCACTCTCTCACAGCCTCATTCCCACTAGGAGTGGATATGAGCATGTCCTGCTTGGAAACCAGGTATGGGCATGGAGGCTCTGTGGCCATCCTGGTTCCTTCAGACAGTAACTCTTGTCTTCTTGTCTTTGCCACACACAGCACCGGGCCCAGAAAGCTCCCCCTGGGCAACACAGGCACTGTGAGCGATGTTTCAGCCGGCACTGCCGCGCACCCATTGAGATCTCCGTGTCCTGCATGGTGATCAGCTGCCACCTCCACTGCGGGGCCACCTTCCACATGTGCAAGGAGGAGGAGCACAAACTACTCTGCCCCTTGGAGCAGGTGTCCTGCCTCAACTCAGCCTATGGCTGCCCTTTCTCCATGGCCCGCTTTAAGCTGGGGAAGCACCTCCAGGTCTGTCCAGCCAGCGTTGTCTGCTGCTCGATGGAGTGGAACCGCTGGCCAAACGTGGATTCAGACACAACCCTGCACAGGAATATTATGAAAGAGACCTTGAACGAAGAATGTCTGGACACAGCTTTGGCACTCAGAGACCAGAAGATACTTTTCAGGACTTTGAAAATAGCTGAATTATTTCCAGAGTGGAGGAAAAAGGATGAACTGGAAGAGCTAATGGATCAAGCCATGGGTGGGGAAGCAGGTGCTGTGGGAGGAGCTGCCTGTGGTTCCCAAGAGGGCAATGACCAGTCTGAGCTCAGCCAACGTGAGCGGGAAGATTTGGCAAAGGACAAAGAGGGAATGGATCTGGGGAGTTACAAAACCTGGGAGAACATTTTCAGCAAAGAGCTTCTGGCTTGCCAGGTAACGGGCTCAGCAACCAGCACAGGACAAAAGATGGAGGAGGCTTCCAAGAAAACAGCATCAGCCTCTCATGCTGCCAGCTCCACAGAGAAGGCAAAGGAAGGACCTGATGGTGCAGAAGAGGGAAAGGGCCAAAAGTCTGAACAAGTCACACCGAGTAGAGAACTGAATGGACTGGCTCCCTGGCAGGAAGGGGTCCTGGAGAGGCTGAAGAAGGAAGTCGGTGTAGCTGATTACAACATGTATCTGGTACATCACGGGGGAATGCTCATCCGCTTTGGCCAGATGGCTGCTTGCACTCCCAGAGAGAAAGACTTTGTCTATGGGAACTTGGAAGCCCAGGAGGTGAAGACTGTCTACACCTTCAAGGTGCCAGTTAGTTACTGTGGCAAAAGAGCACGACTAGGAGATGCACTGGGCCACAAGATGCCAACTTCAGACAAGTCAGTGGATACCTCAGAACTGGGAATAAAGGTAGAAGAACTACCTAAGACAAACATAGTTGAAGCCACGCTGCTGTGTGCTCTGGAAAAAGAGCTGAAAGGCCATGAGATCTCCGAAGCAAGAGGTATTGATGGACTCTTTGTGGATTTTGCAACACAGACATACAGCTTTCCTTTGGAGCCCTTCTCCTCCAGCGCAACACTAGCAGATATTCTGGATGAAAACAGCCCACCAGAACTGCACATGGAGCTCTACACTGAATGCGTAACCAGAAGACACAACAAAAGCAGTTCAGCTTTCACATTCACTTGCCGTCATTTCTTTAGGAGGGATGAGTTCCCATCCCACTTCAAGAATGTGCACGCTGATATCCAGTCATGCCTGGATGGATGGTTCCAGCATCGCTGCCCACTGGCTTACTTGGGATGTCCTTTTGTCCAAAATCACTTCCGCCCTGAGGGACTTAAGGCCAAGGTTATTTACAGCAAGCCTCTCAAGACATTTGCTGTTAAGCCAGAGGTGGACACCCTTCTTGCTGAACCGGGCAAAGGCAGTTCCACAGTGGATAGTCGAGGGAGAAACAAGGACTTGTTGAGCAGCCTCCCAGTGGAAGTGCTCAAGTACATTGCAGGATTCCTGGACAGCTTCAGTTTATCTCAGCTATCACAAGTGTCAGTGCTCATGAGGGATATCTGTGCCACTCTTCTTCAAGAGAGAGGAATGGTCCTGCTGGTATGGGAGAAAAAAAGGTATTCCCATGGTGGTACCTCTTGGAAAGCTCGCAAAAAGGCAAGTGACACTGGGAAAAAGAGTAATGAGTTCTCTTCAGATAAAACATAGGAATGACAAGAAAAGCTGCATATAAATGTGCAGATGGGGGGAAGTTTCATGAGGTTGTGAATTTGCACAGGAGTTTGTTGTCAGGGCCCAGGGCTGTAGAGTGTGGTACATCCATCAAAAGGATGAAGGTGTACCGAGACATTTTCTGACTAGCTGGAAGTCCCCACCCAAGCTCATCTTGGGTAACTCTTTTGCATGTGCACCATTTCTAGGCACTGAGAAGTAAGAATTCTTGATATTTAAGTATTACCATTCCCATTAAAAATGGCAGGTGATAACTCAAGCAGCAGAACCAGCAAATACGAGGTACATAACAATACAGACCCCATTTTCACTTGCTATGCCAGCCCTGCACAGTCAGACCTTCATTAGAGTGTCCAGAGTGAGTAATGCACACCCACTGTAAGCACAGACAGGTATTTAAAATCCTTGTTTCCTCTCCCCAATTGCTGTTCCCTCTCTTGCATTAGATCTGGCAGTTCAGCAGCCTGTTCTCCAGAGTTCACAACTGGCAGCGCAGCGACGTCCCGAGCATGTCGGAGCACCTGAGGAATTGTCCCTTCTTCCAGGTGGAGCACAGGACGGACCCCGTGCTGCTGACGGGCATGAGCGAATCCCGGGAGCAGACTCGAAAGACTTTGGTCTCTACTTTCAAGCACAGAGTCTGAACAACTTGCTTCCCCTCTGCCAGGGCTCTTGAGATGAAGATTTGGGGATTCAGGTGTAAAGATTGTTGCTTCCAACTCTCCTTTGGACGTACAAAATCGGCTTCTCCCCAGCTGCGTTTGAAACCTCTGCATTTTTCTTTTTCCTGCATTGATTTGTTAAAACTTCAACCACTGCTTACTAACATCACATGCTTTCTGTTTATGTTTCTGTTCCTGGTTTAATACAGCATCTTGAAGAAAGCAATGAGGATCTTATTTGAAAACAGCATTTTTACTTCCTGGAAGGTAGGCTGCTGCTCCTGTACCATTTGCCTGAGGGAGGTAAGAGCAGTTAATTAACTTAGCTCAACTAGATCTGAAGCACCTTAGTTTTGTCTGGAAAGCCAAGTTCTTGGAGCACAAGTAGATGCCCTCCTGCCTGGCAGACCTAGAGGCTGCTAACCTGCTCTGAGACGTGGGCAAAAGAAAAGGATACCCCTAGATTATGTGAATTAATTAGAACTCCAGTGAGAATTTGGGAATTCACTGAGCAGCCACAGAGCATCATTTAGGACCCTGACACAAACCTAGCTGAGTGCAAGCCAAAAGCTGAGCTCATTGCAGCATTCAAACCAAACCAAAGCAAACTTGCTCTTTGTTAGAAGTAACTGAGTAGCAAACAGTTTTAGAGACTCAACTGACTTTTTATATTTTAAGATAACAACTTTCTGTGTTTTATCTGAAAATTCATTAAAACCATTAAAAAATATTTGAAGTCATTTAAAAATGCCTTACCAACTCAGTTTTGCCGTTGTAAAATGCAAATTCTAATTGTAAGCAACTGAAAACAAGATGTCAAAGAAATAATAATCTTTTCCATAGAAGAAAAATAATTCAGTAACCCATTCTGTAACAGTATGGATAATGTTTGCTTCAGTTAAATGGGCTGGAGCATAGAATCTTTTTTTACAGAGCAGAAAAGTGATTAGCATTTGATTTATGTTTTAATAAATACACTAACTTAAACCAGAACAGGCTTGCTGAGGCAACAGATGAGAGAAAACAGGCATGTTACCAGCAGTGCCTGTCTCATTACACTGTTTAAACCCATTTCAGTGGTGCTAGTCAGAAATGCCATGGATGTGGTGGTGGGTGAGATTCCTCTGAAACGGCCATAAATTTATTTGTCAGCTTAGGACAGTTTCCAGCCGCTGCACAGCCACAGGGTTCTGACTCACCCCCTTTCTTTTTTAAGCTCCTAACCAGAAGTGTGAGCTCAGGACTGAGGTCTGGCTTTCATCTTTCTGTCTCAGGGAGGAGAACCTTTCTGGGAGCTGGGACATTTGCTGGCCTGGACCACTGCTCTTCTCAGCTGGGCTGGCCAGGTGCAAACTGGCCCAGGCAGATGGATACGTGCTACACTTGCCATCCTCACCCTTGGTGCAGATCTGGGATGAGGTGGCCATGCAAGAAGGAGCCCTCTCTCACCTGGAGAGGTTGCTGATGAACCTGAGCTGGGTGCTTGGTAATCAAAGGCATGAAGTGTGTGGTGACCCAAACCACCCTGAGAGCAGCTCAGCCTTGCCTGTATTTGCAGCTTAAGTGGTCCCTGTGAGATCTGTAACCATATGAGGATGTTTTTCATCTCTAGACACACACCCTCAGGAGCATACAGTCTGAGCTGTGAGGACAGTGGAATGGTCTCGGGAACAGGAAAAACAGCACTTTCCTTTCCTTTCCTTTCCTTTCCTTTCCTTTCCTTTCCTTTCCTTTCCTTTCCTTTCCTTTCCTTTCCTTTCCTTT
>VZUI01059962.1:0-12619 GCA_013401135.1 Cettia cetti | reverse complement strand
AGAAAGAAAGAAAGAAAGAAAGAAAGAAAGAAAGAAAGAAAGAAAGAAAGAAAGAAAGAAAGAAAGAAAGAAAGAAAGGGCAACCCAGCCCAGAGCCATCTCTTCCCAGTACATGTCTGACATGCTGTGCCCGCTTTGCAGATTAGGCACTGGGAAGAGTCCTGATGCACAACAGCCACAGTGAGGCACAGCAATTATTCTCTTTCTTTAATCCTAGCTCAAAACCAGACTGAAACCGCGCCCCCCCCTCCCCCAAAACAAACAAAAATCCCTACCAAACCAAGAAAAACTCAAATCCAAATGAAGTGTTTATTATCATATCAGGTGCCTTAATTGTAGGGAATCTTCAATTTCATATCTGGCAAAACACCCAAATAACTGAAATGCTGGAATCCACCAGCCTGTTCACACAAGGCTCACCCACTTCTGGTGAGCCTCCATGGAAAATTTTTGGAAGGAGGCACACGGCAGGAGCTGAAAGCCAAAGCAGGGGAACCACCAGGGTTTCACCCATCCTGGGCACCTGTGCCTGCCCCAGAGCTGCACAGGGTCTGTGGTGGGGAAAGGGAGTAGGGTGCTGCCTTCAGGAGGGGTCATCTGATCAGTCTCTGATTGCAGATGGTGGCTCGTGTCACTGAGTCAGTTATTTGCCTGAGATCATAGAAAATTAATCCTCCCCGAATTTATCTGTGCCAATTTCCCAAATGGAATTTGAAAGGCAAGACCATCTTCAGCTCTCAGATTTGTTGATATCTTGTAAGCTGTCTGAAACTCCAGCTAGGCTAATCCTGCAGGGAACCTCTTACCTCTCCTGTTTCACTTCTGAGCTACCAGCTTTAATTTATGGTGAGGTTGAATGAAGACGTGCTTTCCTACACACTCGGACAAGGAGCTCAGGGCAGGAGGGTTCAGAGACAGTCAGGGCAGGATGTTGGCCAAACCAAAGGTCAGAGTTGGGCCATTTTCCAAGAGCAGGTTCCAGACACCCTCCCAGCACAGGCACCGCGCTCCTCAGCTGCGGCGTGCGCCACGCGCGTGTGGGCAGGGCTGAGGGGGCTGCTGAAACAAAAAAAAATTACCCAATTACCCAGCCCATATGCTCCCCTCCTGTGCCTGTGTAGGGGGAGCAAATTAGTGCAAGATCTCCATGGCTACAGAGGCACTGCATGCCCAGGGCACACAAACCCTGTCCCCCCATCACACCCCAAACTCTGCTGCTGTTGGGGAGGTCACTCATCCTGACTGCTGAAATACAGTCAGGGATGCTGGAGACAGGTAGAGCCCTGCACTGACAAAAGCCACCACCTCAAAACAAGAGGTCATTCTGATATTCCCAAATACATTTGTTGTCAGGAGGTTTTGATATCAGGAGGGTCCTTTAAAGTGTCAAGTATTCTTTTTTGGGACATTTTTTCTAGAAATGAGAAAATTTTAGAACACCAGGAATTCCTCATGAACCAAAACCTTGTAATGCTCTCCCTTTCCTCCCTCCCTCTACCCAAAAGAGCCCGTTGGGTGTTTTACCCTTCCCTCCATGACAGCATTCATGACAAGGGATGGTATTAGTGGGAAGCAAGGAAGGACTTTTTTACCAAAGCACATCTCCTCAGCTGATGGTTTCAGCCTGCTCTCCTCACCCTGTTACCTGGGGCTGCCCAGCCAGGGTCACTTGGCCTTTTCCAGGCCATGGCAGGAAGCCCCAGGGGCTGGCCTGGAGAAGCTCAGCGGTCTCCACATGGCTTTTAACCCGCTCTCCGTGGGGCTCTCGTTTTGGTTTGGCAGGTTTGACACCTGGCTTTCTTCTCATTTAAAGCTGCCCCCCAGCTCCCTGCTCAGCTACTCGGGCAACTACACGGACGATGCCAAGAGCTGGCGGCTGGTGGACATCACCCGTCTGACCTCCAAGTACCAGCACGACCGGGCGGACAAGCGCATCTGCACCTCCCTGCTCAAGACCAAGACCTGCAGCCTGGAGCGGGCCCTGCGCCGCACACAGCGCTTCCAGAAGTGGCTGAGGGCCAAGCGCCTCACGCCCGACCTGGTCCAGGTCTGTGTCCTGTGGCTCTGGTGCCCCACCACAGCAAGGCCCGTGCGGTTCAGGGCTGTGGAAAGGGCCTGGTGGGGATGTGGTGAGGTTGGGTGGTGGCTTAGCCTGCCTGGTCAGTGGAGATGGGGCAGCCTTGTGTGCCCCCAGGCGAGCCCACATGCCAAAGGAGAGAGGCAAATGATGCCCTGATGGGAAGAGAAGGGCCATGGTTGAAGGCCAAGCCCTCCCAGCCATGGCACAGCCTGTCCAGGGCTGGGAAGGGCTTTGGCCCAGCTCCTGGCTCCTTGTGCAGGTTGAGGCTGAAGTCCTATGAAAAGCCATAGCACCAGCTGGCTTCAACAACAGGTTGTGCACACTGACGAGGTAACAGCTCCAGTGGGGAGACTCCTGCCACTTTATTTTTTTTTTTTTCTAGTTTTCCATCATGTCTCAGCATTATGGGGTTTTTGAGATTTTTTGATCACAAAGTTGTACCCAAAAGAGCAGCCAGTGCCTTGAAAGCGATTTTGCTTTGGGCCAGAGGCCAAGTCAGTGTGGGACTCTGATGCTTGTGGCTGGCACGATGAGGGGCATGGGCAGTCAGAGCCAAAGCCTCGATTACTCATCCTCCTGCCATCCATAGCAAATGACCTCAGGCACAAAGAAGCACACTGCCCTTTCTCCCACAGTCCTGGGGTGTCACAGGTGAAGCCAGGACAGGAGCACAGTGAGTGTGGGTCACCACCACCACCAGGTAGATGGGCACAGGGCATCCCCCTCACCCCACCCAAACAAAAGCAAAAAATTGCAATGACCACTGGAAAGGAGCAGGGGCCAGGGTGGGGGTTGGATATACACTGAACAAGACCCTGAGAGACAAAGAAGGATTATTCCAGTACTTCTTCCCATTCCAAGAGGGAAGTGACTGTGAAAAAGTGACTTCATTTATATTTCTATGTAGGCAGCTGCTCACTGCATCCACTCAGCTTTGGTGAGTGCTAAAGCTATGCTGCTGCTTTAGTTCTTGCTCTTCTGCTATCCTGTGGAACAGCACACCTGAGGAGAGAGAGGGAGGGGTACACTGGGGTTATGCCTGGGCTGCACCAAAAAGTACTCACCCGAATCACAGCAGGTCACCCTGAGGTCAGTACCCTTTCAGGTGGCACATGCCTGACAGGGATGTGATTTTTGGATTTCTTTTCTGATTTTTGGAGCAAAGCTACACTGTATTTTGTTTAGTAACCTTGGGAGAGGCACTAGAGAGAGGATGGTGTATCACTTCCACTCAAAGAATCCCTCACCTGAGCTTATGGGCAGGGACAACTCCTTAGGCTGGCAGGCAGCAGCTGCCCAGGCTCCTCTGGCCACCCCTGTCCCCCCAGGCAGCACTGCAGGGGCCTGCAGGAGGGACAGCTGGGCTGCCAGGTCCTCCAGCCTTGCTGGAGTGTCCCAGGTGTTTGTGCCAAGCTGTGCTGCCCAGCCAGCAGTGCTGAGGGAAAGGGAAGGAATCGAGAGCTTAAAGCTTCCATTTGCTGAGCTGGGTGAAAAAGTAACTGGAGAAATGTGGCTCTGTGGTATCTCAGACCTGCTGCAAAGTTAAATCATCAGCTGAGCCCAAATCCTTCTCCTTAAAAGGCTCTTCATGTGCTACAGTTTTCCCTGCCCTGTCCTCTCAGAGTCTGAAATGCCAGCTGGGCTGGCTGGGCTGCACATACAGGCACACACACGTATATGGATGCCCATGTGCACACACAGCCCCAGCAGGGACCCTGGCTGGGGCACCCTGGCTTTGCACCTATCCAGTTTCTCCCAGGAATCTCCCTGTACAGCAGCAGTGGGAAGCTGATGCCAGCTTCAGGGCTCCTCTGAAGTGAGCTCAGGGCCAGCCTGGGGGGACATGCCCAGTGACAAACTCCCTGAGACACTTCATCAGCCCCTGCAGCTTTTTAGTTGGAAAGGGCATGGGGGGGCGCTGCAGGGAGGCCCAGACCTTTGCACATCAGCCTCAGGATTGCTCTGCTCATGTTTTTATGGTCCTTTGGTTCTGTAAATCAATCAGAGAAACATAAATTGGAATTTAAATCCCTTCTACCAGCATATAGATTTGAATACTCAAAGAAACATAGTGATCCAGAAACCTTGGGACTTTACTTCCCCACCATCACCTTTCAGCAGCAATCCCTTTTTAAGATCAGGCCTGTGCTCTGCAAAATGGCTTCTGGTCTCACAGTGGTCTTTCTGAAAAACAGCCAGTGGCAACAAGATTCCAGTCATACTCTGTGTGTGAGCCTGTGTGTGTGACACCCCATCCCAGCCCCCTGTGTGGGCCACCAGAGGTTACAGCCTGACCTCCCCAGTCCATCCAGCCCCACAGGGATGGGGATCCCCTCCCTTCCTGGCCATCCCACCTGCCCTCCTCCCTCTGAAAAGCTCTGCCTGCACCCAGCCCAGCCTGTCTGCCCCTCTGCAGTGTATGCTGTACAGACATATGTTGATAACCCAGCACGAGCCACTGCAGAGGGCTTTTTGGGGGTACCATATGTCTCTGCTAATGCTTACCTAAAGAACTGCTCTCATGGCTCTATTTTCCCACTCTCCCTCTTTTCAGAGGTGTTAACAGAGCACCTCTGCCAAGGCCTGACACGATGCCCACCCTGTTTCACAGGGCTGCAGTCACACAGCAGTGTTTGTCCCCCTTTCCTTTCAGTTTATCCTCTATAGCAGCACTGGGGAAAGCTAATGGGCCCAGGTAATTTTGTCTGATAGACAGGGCATTACGACAAACCACAACGTGCTTGAATCAAAATGACAGACCATGAAGTAATGTTTTTCCACTTTACACTGCCTGCCCTGCCTGACCCAGCCATCAGCTGAGCTGCCTGCCACAGCGATTATTTCACCAGCCACAATGAAAATCTTTATTGGATGCAGCAAAGTCTTCAGTCTTAAAATCCAGCTTGCCTCAGAGATGAGCAGGATTCAGCTGGGGCTCAGCCAGCATGGCAGCCCAAGACACACACTGCTTTTGCCCAGGAACTCATCACCTCAAACCACTCTGGGTGCTTTGCTGCTGGAGGGCTAACAAAGCAGGTTGGTTTCAGCACAGATAACCCACAGGGAACATTTACAGCCCTGCCTACAAAGCACAGCCTGGAAAATGCTGAATGCAGACAGAGGAAAGCAGTACCAAGATGAAAAGCCAGCATTTGCAGGCCCTCTCTCTAGGATGGACTGTTTGAGACTCCTGACCAGCAGCTCCTGACCAGCAGCTTCTGAGCAGCACCTCATCCTGCCCACAGCAGATGCACTGGCACCCCCATTATGTGGCCTCTGAGTCCAGTTCACATCCCTTCTTGCTGCACAGGGGCAGCAGCTCACTCACATGTCCAGTTGTCCATCCTAAGGAAGGATGGGCACTGTGGGGCTCCCAGAGCCAGCTCCTGGACCTGCCACCTCTTTGATCCAGTACCTCATCATCAGGGACTTCCATAAACCTGCTGGTAGCGGGGATGAGTTTCTCAGGGCATTCTTACCTTCTTTCTTTTGGGAGTTAAGGAAACCCTTGGATTCACATTGCCAGGAGCTGTGGGCGCTTTGACATCTACATCCAAGGGTTTCCTCCTGGAACCCATCCTAAACCTGGTAGTTTGGTGAAGCTGGACCCAGGTGGTGGCTAAGGGGGCAGGAGGCATCTGTGCTTCTGTCTGGGCCATCCCTCCTTGGGCTGACTGAAAAGAAAACAGGGCAAAAAAAGACTGTGTTTAAAAAATGACTGGATATGGCATTCAGTGCTATGGTTTGGTTGAGGGGTTAGGACATGGGTTGGACTCAATGATCTTGAAGGTCTCTTCCAACCTAGTAATTCTGTGAATTCTGTGAAAGAATTTGTCTTTCCACAAGTTGGTTTGTTGTTTGTTTTTTTTTTGCATCCAAGTGAATTCTGGGTGTGTCTGTACTACATATGCATATGCATGAACTCATGGAGTTTAAAATGCATCCTGCATGGTGTAACAGGGGTTAAATTCTCACAGCTGAGTGCAGGTAGGATTTGCAGGAACTACTCACTATCAGATACAGAAATGTGGGTATTTAATCAAAGTAAATAAGAAGCTTTCGATATCAATCACAAACAATACATCAGGCTGTCTATCAATTCTTATTCTCTGGGGTGATAAGTCACTGCAAAGGACTTAAGATCTTCTCAGATAAATCTGTATCTCCAGTGTTTCGAGTATGTGTTCTTCACATTTTTCTTCCATTGATGATTTTTGTCTGACAATTTTACAACTCCATCTCCTTTTCTGGTGTAGAGATGTTTCCATCAGTCTGCAGGAAGGTGAGACTCATCTCCACTGAAACAATCAAGCAGGTGCTGAGTTTTATGCTGTTGACTGTCTCTGCCGAAATCAAAAGGCCCCATTACCCAGTTTTAAGGGGTCAGGGCTTCATTAAACTGTAGGAATCTGCACCAATGTTTGATGCAAAGGTGTCAGCACCCAGCCCTGCTTCCCTGCTCCCACACCTCCTCTGAAGTGCCTGAAACAGTTCCTCAGGAAACCCGCAGCCATGAGCACCACGGGCAGCGTGTGCTCACATTTTTGTGAAGAGGATGAGCTCTGACCTCAGAAAAATCCTAATTACACCATCCATGCCTTCCCTGCCACTGTGATTTATGTTCCTCCTGTGTACTCTTCAGGGTCTCAGCTTTTGCATTGCAGACTCCTGGAAGTAGCAAGGCTTTCTAACTTTGGCTGCAAATATTTGCATACACACCGAGCTGAAAGAGACTTTCTCCACCGTTTATCTCTTACTTAACACAGCTCTGTTCTGCTGACTTTTTTATCACTTCTCCTCCAAAGGGAAAGAGACAGAGCCAGCCACAATGTTTCTGCAAGTGCTGCAAGACAGAAATTCATAACCATCCCTCCCCCTGCACCCCTTCTGTGGTTTTAGACAATTAATTGAGAAAATATTTTCCTGATAAGACTACACCAGAGGAGAGGAGTGCATGAAGGCTTGCAACAGGAACTGAGTAGAATTATTTTTGACAAATGTTTTATTCTTTTTGGGAAGAAAGGCTTTTTGGTTTTCGTGAAACAACACTTCAGTTGTGGTTGAGTTTCTCAGCTAGTTTTCACCAGCTACTGGCATTTTGGACTTGTTTTGTGCAACTGATGGCCGAGGAAGGAGTGGTTGGAATCTCACTGGGGCCAACAGGGATGCAGAGGAAGAGACATGGGACATCTAGTCCCCCTTTTCCTCCCCCAACTGTGGAAGTGTCCTACTCATCCTTTCAGTGTTTCTTTATCTCTTTGTCATGGCTGGGTGATGCAGTGCTTTGTGCCAAATGAACAGCTCGCACAGGAGGGGCTGAGCAGGACCTACCTCAGAGCTACCAAATGACCTGGGGAGATGCTGCCTCACATCTTTGCTCTCAGCATGAAGGATGGCAGGGAGCAACGTGAGCTCCACCTCCCTTTCCTCCAAAGCACATCTCCCAGCCATCAAATTATAAACAAAACCCAAAAGAGTAAAATTTGGCTACTGGGATCCTTTATAATAAAGAGGCTTAAAAAACCTGATTCCCTTCCCCAGCAGAGGCATGGCAGGGCAGTTCTTCTGTGCCACTGTGGGCAGCCCTCCATATATAAACTCTCCTCGGCTGTTAAGGAAGACTAACTGAAAAATTAAAAAAGGCCATTTTTGACTATGAAGGTAGAATTTTCTATGCCATTTATCCCTGCCATAGATTACTCATGTAATTTTATGAGCCAAACCTCCAAATCTGGAGGGTGAAATACAGTGAAAATTGACTCCATTAGCCCAACGGTTCTCTATTTGTTGCTGGTATTTACAAAAAATACACACAGGCTATTTGGTTTTGATAGTTAATGCATGAGTTTATCAGAGAGAAAACATATCCTGTGCTTATACTCACACACAATGTTTATTTACATTTTTAAAGCATGTTTACTGACCTTAGCAAGTAGTATTTCCAAGAAAGCTGCTCTCAGGTTAAGCAAATAATGAAGTGATCAGAAGATTATTTAACAAGGGAAGTGACTCACTGTCGTAACAACTGGAGGGCCTCCACCAGGAATGCCAGGGCTGGAAACCCAGGCAGAGGGAAGAGTCCCGTGGTGTGGAAAGATGTGGTGCTGTGCAGCTGGGGGAATATGAGGTTTGCAGTGTCCAGGAGTGGGGGCCATTCTTGAAACCCAAGTTGGGAAATGGCCTTTTTGGATGGCACAGGCCTTTTCCTAGGAAGAAAGAAGCTCCTGCCTAGGAAGGGGCTGTGTCTCAGCACGCTGAGCCACAGTGGGCAGGGCACAGGGGAGCGTGTATTCCCCCAGCACGATCCAAGCACACTACAGTGTCCCAGGCTGGAATTAGACTTCCCTGCCGAGTTTCCCCCTCTGACAGGGCCTGTCCAGCCCGATGCTGCGCTGCCCATCCCAGCGCCTGCTGGACAGGATCGTGCGGCGCTACGCCGAGGTGCCGGACGCCGGCAGCATCTACATGGATCACCTCACGGACAGGGACAAGCTGCGCCTGCTCTACACCCTGGCAGTGAACTCACACCCCATCCTCTTGCAGGTACGTGCCACCCTGCCCCAGCTCAGAACACTCATGCTTTAGCTTTCATCTTTTTCAGATTCTGTGCTGCACAGGGGTGCAGTTCTGCGCCTCATATTAAGCATTGGTGAGCTCTCTTCACAGAGCAGGGAGAAAAAACAAATCCTTTTCCTGCTGAAGACCAAGGACAACTTTGAGGCATGAAAGCACAAACAACAGTGAACATGAAGGGAGAAGCAGTAAAGGCATCAACACCACCCCACAACCCCTCAGAGGCAAACCCTGGCATGAGATGTGTGCCAGCCTCAGGTGCAGAGGAGTCCCAGCCCTGACCTTTGTCAGCTCCCTTCAAGAAATGTGTTTCCTCTATGGGGTTGGGTGGCTGAGGCCAGGCAGACCCATGACGTGCTTCCTGCATTAGTCTGTGAGGCTGGAGAGAGATAGGGAGCCCCAGGTGCATTGTTGCACTAGAGAACTGTGAAATCCAGGGGTTTACACATCCCCAATACTTCAGTGATAGGTTTGCATTGCTAATGCATTGCAAAAAAAATCACAGCCTGTTTCTGGAAGAGAAAGAGCATAATTTCCCAAGCTCTGCATGCCAGTGCTGTGTTTTCCATTGACCTGCCACTGTTAACTGGCTCTGGGTTTCAAAACTCTAGGTTTGAAGGTGGTGAGCTGGGAGGCTTCACACCCTTCCCCTGGACCCATCTGATCTGGCTGACATGCAGCTCCTCTCTTTCCTTATGTTTCCAAGGGAGAATCCTCACCTTTCCCCACCCCACCTTTAGTCCTCACTGCTGGTTCTTGCAACCTTTCATGATTCCATGAAGAAAAGGTGGCAGTGGCAGCATCTTCCACCTCTGGCCCCACTGCTGCACTCAGCAACTCACAGGGCTCTGCGTGGTCCCAGGGAAGGGGAATGGTGCTTGTGCTCTGGGAGGCTCCAGGAGGTCATTCAGCCTCCCCAGTTATGGATCACTGGGACATGAAGCTGTGGCCCTTAGCACTCTGAAGACACAGGAATGAAACTTGAAGAGATGAGAAAAATATGCCAAAGAGAAAAAGCTAGATTTTACATGGTTGCCCAGAATGCCTTCAGAGCAGAAGGGAGAAGTAACCTTAAACAGGAAACTGGATGAGTTCATTATGGCTTGGCAGGGTCTGAGGTGCTGGGGACACAGATGAGTTTTAATGCAAATGACAGAAAGCTTTGTGCTGGCATAGTTCAGCAGTCACACAGTTTCCACCTGGGATAACTGTGCTGCTGGCAGGAGCTGCAGGGATGCAGGGAGCCCAGCCCAGGTGTCTCCACTGGAGCAAACACCCACCACTTCTGCCCCTGAGACTGCAAAGTCTCTTACAAATGAGCCTGGCAGTTCTCACCAATTAGCAAAAACTGCTTTAGCCCTACCTCAACTCCAAGCTGTGACTTCATCTGTTCAGTGCTCATGAGGGACCCATCAAATACACCTAAAATTAGCTGTTCTGTGGCTAAAATTTTCATGAATCTGAAAACTATTATTATCTTGGACTTTCCAGTTAGTCTCTCTTCTAAGTCTCAAAATACCAGATTCTTCCTCTGTTACAAAAAAGGACCATAAGAAAAAAAAAAAAAAAAAAAAAAAAAAAGCATCCTACCTCCTCCAGGATGGGGTAGTAAGTCCCTTTCCCAGCTACTAGGGCTGGATGGGGCGAGGAAGAGTTGCAAGTCTGACTTAGAAACCAAAACACAACCCTGCTACTTGGAGCCGGATAGGATGCTCTGAGAGTGAGGGCAGAGGGCAGGGGCAATCCCCCCCATTCCTGCTTTTCCCTGCAGATCTTCCCCGACGTGGAGGGCTGGCCCTTCCCGCGGTACCTGGGCTCCTGCGGGCGCCTGGTGGTCAGCGCCAGCACCCGGCCCCTGCGCGACTTCTTCGGGGCGGCCCCCGAGGTGGCGGCGGACCTGGCCCTGCAGCTCCTGGCCGTGCTGCGCTCCATGGCCACCAACGACCTCAACTACTTCTTCTACTTCACCCACGTGGACGCTGGCACCTTCGGCGTGTTCAGCAACGGGCATCTGTTCATCCGGGATGCCAGCACGCTGGGCATCATCGACAAGGAGGAAGGTACTCAGCGGGTACTCGGCTGCGCATCTGTCACAGGAGGGCAGACAAATCTTTCCCCTTCTACCCTTGGCTCTAATCCTGCCTTTTTTTTTTTTTTTTAATTAAACAACCACTCTACTAAATTAAATAATGAGAACTTTGCAGAGAGATTGACCATCAGCAGCTCCTGCCATCCTGGCTCTGAGTCGGGAAGGCGACGGGTGTTTCGTTTGTGCAGTCGGTGGTTTGGTGACCACTCTGTAGCTGCCAGCAGCTTTCAGTGTGCATGGTGTGCTGAATACTCTCATTTGAAGTCTTCCTTTTAAATTTTTTGCCATGCAAATGTCAGTATTTGCAAGCAGAATTTTTGTAATTTTGTTTGTTCTAAGAAGTGGGTCAAATTGCACCCTTTTTATGTGCATTTATCATATTGACTTAATAACGGTTATTATTATTATAACAATCATAACAAAATCCCCCTTTTTGTCACTTTTACATAAAATCAAGGGTTACTAGTCATTTTTTACAGGTTACATTGGTCTACCCCTGCAAGTAGAGCTAGTCAAAGAGTATTCTTCCAGTAACTTAACAGTTTCATTTTGAATATTCATGTTTTCAAAAGGTTTTTCCTCAGCTCACACATTCAGCTGAGTAGGTCTCAAATATTCAGAAGCAGCTGTCAGAAAATTTTCCACTGGATTTCCTTCTCTTATCCCAACAGCTATGACTGTTAACTTGACTCCAGCTAGATGAGCTGCTGTTGCAATGTAATGATTTTGGTTAACATGGAAAAAAATTACAGGTCTGGCTATTTGTGGTAGTTTTTTGTAGGAACTCCACATTTTTAATTTGTACTCCAATTCCCATTTTTTTCTGCGTCAGCTTGACTTGACAGACTCATCTCCAGTTCCTCTGACAGGCAGTTCTGCAGAGCTCTGTCATTCAGAAAAATATACATATTTCAGGAGCGAGAAAATTGGCTCGTACACAGCTTCAGCACTGAGTAATTCGTAGCGAAAGGTGGTCACATCCTTTGGATGGTAACAAACCCCATGTTAAGCAGAGGTACAGGTATCTGTGGCTGTCCAGGAGCTCACTGTTGTGTCTGTAACAAGCAGTTTAATTGTCCCCAGCAGGGAGCCAGCTGATGGATGGCCAGCAGGAGTATAAAGACATATTCAGCTGCCTGACCGTGGACTGCCAGTCTGCCTTCGTGTCCTGCGACTCCATCAGGGAGAAGCACAGCCTGGTCATGGTGTGTCAGGATCTTCTGCCCAAGCTCCTGGCGGGGAAATTCCCACCCCCCGTGCAGGAGAGGATCGAGGCCTTCCTGCAGCGCTGCGCCCACGGCCTCGGCGACAGCCGCGGAGCCGGCGAGGCCATGGCAGAGCTGGCAGAGATCCTGAAACCTCTGCGCTCCTGCGACTCCCGCTTCGCCTACCGCTACCCTGACTGCAGATACAGTGACAAATACTGACACAGAGGCTGTCCTGACACAGGGCCTGCCCCTCCCAGGGCAGGAAGAGAGGAGAAACCAGGGCAGCAGGAAGAGCTGCCCTAAATCCGGGGCGTTCTCGGCTTAGAAGGAGCAGAATGCACGTGGGATTTATTATTCATCTCCCAGAGGTGCATTTGTTACATGGGATGTAGACATGATGTATGGTTTGTGGATTATTATCATTGTCATGACTGACAAGGGGCCACAGGATTAATAAATCTCATTCACATGTTTTGGCCTTGGAAGAGTTTCCCATGCCATTTGTTGAAAGGCAAGGCAGGATGCTCACAACCAGCTAGAAGAGGATTTCTATTGCCAAGAAACTCTTTCTGATGGAGATGATATATAAGTAATATGGGATGGATGGATGGATGGATGGATGGATGGATGGATGGATGGATGGATGGATGGATGGATGGATGGATGGAT
>VZUI01059959.1:0-12622 GCA_013401135.1 Cettia cetti | reverse complement strand
GGCGGGGCGCTCCCGGGCGCAGCATCCATCCCTGAACGCCCCGACCGGCCCCGGCCCCTGTCCCAGCCCCGGCGGAGGCGGGCGGCAGCCGCGCCCCGCCCGCCCGCTCCGCCTCCCCGCGACCGCAGCCGGGGCTCCGCTCCCCGCGCTGCTCGGAGGGGCTGCTGCGGCCCCGGGGCGCTGACCCACAGCATCAACCCCGGTACCTTGTCCCAGGCACCCGCCCTGCTGGGAAGGGTCTCACCCCAAATGGGATCTGCTCCCGTCTGCTGCCTTCAGGACATCAGCCTCGGGGGGATGTCACCCTGCAGAGGATGTGCTGCCTTCCACCCAGGGTCTGCCGCCTCCTAAATGATCTGCCCCACTGGGATCTGGACCCTCCCCAGCGTTCTGCTGCTCCCAAGAAGAAGTTGCTGACCTTCCCCACATCTCCCATCCGGGGAGGCTGTTGCCAGCCCATTCCAATATCCCTCACAAGGATCTGCTGCTCCCCTTGAGCATTCCTTCCCCTTCTAGGACCTGCTGCTTCTCCACTGTTCCCCAGGTGCTCCCCACCCTGGGGCCACACAGAAGGTCCTGAGCCCCCCCAGTGCATAGGTGCAGGTGCTTTCCTGCCAGCCCTGGTGTCCATGGAACTACATCAGCTCTCCCCATGGCCAAAAAGAGCTGCAGTGCCCAGGTCCTGGCTCAGCCACTGTCTGCTTTTCCTCTGGGGTCTGGCAGGAGCTGGCAGGCACCAGAGAGGGGTGCACCTCGAAGTGCTTTTAGAGTGAAGATCTGCCTCGTGAGATCTCTGGACCCCTTCTGTGCAGGATACACAGACAACTTTTTGACTTGGATAAGTTCCCAGGTGCATGCTGGCCCAAGGCCTCACCCAAGGACAGGGCTGGGAGGAGTGGGGAGGTGTTGAGTGAAGCAGGAAGCAAGACAAATCACAACTGTTGTTGAAGAGGAGGATTGGTCCTTTTAAGCTTTTTCTTCCCAAAGGAAAAAATGAAATGATTCATTCCCCAGGCATTCACATCCTCAGCACCCTTGAACCCAGTGCCCAGTTTCACCCTGTTAATCCTCACCAGCACTCCCAGAGGAGCAGGAGGAGACGTGGGACCTGTGGGCTCACTCTTGGAAAAACATCAATGAAAACTTTAGATTTTTTCTGTGCCAAATCAGCCTTGGAGCAGAGCAGTAGGAAACCGGTTATCACAGTGCTAGGTTTCCTTATCACAGTGCTACAGTAAATAAAGCACCTTCTTGTTGGGAAAGATGAAAGTGTCACAGATGTGTATGCTTGGCAGAAAGTTCTCTGAATGCAGAACCTGAAAGCAGAATGAAGGTGAAAGCAAGTTTTGATATAGAAGAATAAAAAAGGTTTAAGTTAGGGATTGCTGAGTTAGTTGTTACTGGACAAAGGTTAAGATGAGTTGGAAAGAAACTTTATGGTTAAGAACAAAGGATAAGTCATCTACAAACAAAAATATGTTTTTACCAAGTAGAAAAAAGGTCTAAGAATTTTCCACTGCAAGAAAACAGAAAAACAACTTTAAGCTTAAAATGTAGCATACTAACTCATGTGATTGGATAGTACTAACCATATCATGGTAATGTTAGTAGTTGTGATAGGCTATAGGTAAATGTAAAGGTATTGATTGGTTATTATGTATTAAGATGCTCAGTAAAGGAAGTCTATAATGCATTGTAACCAGAACTAAAAAGGGCTTCAAGCTTCAGGTTTTTCAGGCTTCAGGCTTGCCTATAGCTGTGGCTGGCAGCTTGGGCTTGGCTCTGTCACCCACGAGCCTGGACTGCCATACCATCGTCTATGCAATAAACAGCCTTTTGCAAAGAGCCCCCTGTTGCCCCACATCTCTCTCATCTGGCTCTTACACCTTCTGGCTCTGCTGCCAGCTGTCACTCCAAGGGTTGGTCACAGGCCCCATGGGGACACGGAGGTGCAGGATGGGGCCCTGCAGGGATGGCTGTGAGAGCAGGGGTACCCAGTTCCCTCCCACTCCCAGTGCTGCTGGGTCTCACAACTCCCAACAGCAGCAAGGTCAAACCAGTAAGAAAATAGAGCTTTATTGGGAAAAGCAGCATTATTCAAAGAGCTGCAATGTAGAACTCTGACAAGTTGCTCTGCAAGGTCTGAGAATGGCAAGAGGAAACCAAGAAGGGGCAGGGGGAAGCAGGACCTGCCTGCATGTGAGCACAGAGGCCCCTCAGAATTGTTTCAGAGCACTCTGTGGTAGCAGCACCTCCCTCTGGGGTCCCTCTGATCCCAAACCTTCCCCAAGTTTGGGAAGTTTGGCAGGGATAGAAGAAAGAAGAAACTCTCATTTTTTCACCTTCCTTATCCCAGCTTCCCTTTCTCTGTCAGCAGGGACAGGCTCCCACGGTGAGCTTCAAGCCCTGCTGTGTGTCACTAGTGTGATATTTGCATATGCAAATCAAACAGGTTAATTTGCATGCCTGTCCTCATCAGCTCCTGTTAAAGCACTGCACTCCACAGCTGCCTCAGTCAGCACTGAGGTCCCACTGTCCCACCATGACAGCCTCAGCTGCAGCTCCCCTATGGCACCAGCCTGGGATTGCCAGCCTGGCTACGGCTCAGGTGGTGGCTCTGGCTCAGTCCCTCTGGCACAGCGTCACCATTCGGCCCTCACACAGCCAAAACACAGGGTACAGGGGCTCAGTGAAGACACCATGGAAGGAGTGGATGAGCTTTGTCCTTTCCCCGAGGCCATAGAAGGAGAGGAGCCCCTTGCTATAATCCAGGCTGACCCCCAGGTTCTTATAGAGCTGCTCCTGGATTTTCTGGGCGCGGCCCTGGTGCCAGGCCAGGTAACAATCCTCGCGCACCTGCAGCCCCCACGAGCCCCCGTCCAGCCCGATGTTGAACCTGGGGCCCTGCTGCTGCTCCCGGGGGAGCCCCCGGTAGGTGACCCCCAGGATGACGGAGTGGCTGGAGATCTTCACCTCCCAGTAGTGGTGGCCAGGGCCGTAGCCCTGCGTGCACAGCACCTGCCAGGGCTGGAAGCGGGGGCCCTGCTCCTGCCCGTGGATGGTGCCGGGGCCGTGCCTGGCTTTCCGGGCACCTTTGGACAGCTCCAGGTACTTGTTGGCCGTCTCGGGATCGAAGGTCAGGTTGCGGTGGTCTGGGGAGAGCAAGGGCATGGATGAGGCTGAAGGGCTTCATCAGACCTTCATGCCCTCCTAGCAATGGTGGGGTTTAAATTCTGTAGGGCTGCCTCCCAAAATAGAAAGTAACAGGTTGTTTGGAGGGGAAGGGGAGGATGCAATAGCTGCCCCAGAGGGAATGGAAATGCCCAGAAATAGCTGTTAAGGCACTGAGGCACGATGCTTTGCTCAGTCCTTGCACAATCCAGCTCACAACCAATGAGTGGCTGTTGTGACCACAATGGCTCTGTGGCCATTTTGGCAGCGATGTTCTTGGTTTTAAGAGCAAAAAAATACCAGTGTGGGTTGGGAGAGGGGGAGAAAACCAGGTGTTAAGTGAGTAAATATGGTAATGCAGGGAGTTACTCTCCTCTGCATGAGCCGTGGTAGCTCCTGCCGTGGGCGTTCACCTTTCTCCCTCAACATCTGGGCCTGGCAGCACTTCTGCCTGCTGCCCTTAAATAACAGAGGGTTCCTATTAATAACCCTAAGGATGTTCTGTGGGGCCTGATGGAAGGAATTCCTCCAGGTCCCATAGGCAGTGATTGCCTCCTTGGCAAGAGTGACATGACCAACATGGCCTGAACATTACCCAACCCTCTTCCCAGTAGGGAGGAGATGGGAAGAGGAGCACAGAGGAATTTCCTAAAACCAGGAGAGGGATGGGTCTGGGGAGGAAGGGGACATGAAGGACTGTAGCTGGGGATGCTAAGGCCATATCCCTGGATAGAGAGCAATGATTGCAAGCAGGGCTTTGGACTGGGGCTATGCCTTGCTGGGCAGTGACTGATCCAATACCAGACAGCCTCAGTTCCATGGGAAAACACTTCCTGGTGGTGCTAACCCCCCATATGAGTCCTTTCTCATCCCAGCCCATCCACCCTGTCCCTACACCCCCCTTGTCTGCATTTAGGGAGTTACACTAGAAGAACCAGGGAAGGAGCCCCTGCCCCTGCAGCCACAACCACCCTCCTCCTGGGAAGGAGCCCGGCTTGGTGGCATCTCTTCCTGCTGGGGACCTCAGGGAGGTGATGTCCCTCCTTACCCTTCAGAAGCTCAGCTCGGAGCTGGCACCTGGGGAGAGGGGCCACAGCCTTCACTGCCAGCTCCTGGGGATGCACTGGGCCTGTGGAGGATGGGAACAGGCATTTTGAGTAATGCCACCCAAAAACTTCTTTCTTCCTAGCTTCATGGGAAGAAGAGGAAAAGGAGAAGGAGGAGGAACTCCATTGTATCCAAACCTGGGAGCAGGCATATGTCACCACGGTTCAGCATTCCCAGCAAGGAGGAGCCACAGGGAGGCCACCCAGCTCATCCCACTCCATTTGCTGAACAGTAAATGTGTCCCATCCCAAACCCTGTGCCCAGCAGCTGTGTCCCCAGCAGTGACACAGGCCAGGCTCATCTTCAGGATGACTCAGAGCACTTCAAAGTACCCCTGAGTAGGAGGGTTACCTTGGCCAGCAGAGTCCGGGGCTTTGGGGGCCACAGAGCCAGGCAGGTCCTCCAGCAGGAGCCTGGAGACGCTGGTGAGGATCTCAGAGATGGGCTTGATCACAGCAGCCACATCAAACTCCACAGGCACCAGTGCCTCTGGGCTCTCCAGAGGTGGGAGCAGGGGGAATTCCTGCAGACAGACACACAGACACTGTGCACTAGTCTGGGAAGGTCTGTGCAAACCCGTTTGCACTCACCATGTCCCCATAATGGGCAACTCAGCATTGCCCACACAACTTTTCAGGGACCCCAAAAAGCAGCTCTTCCCCACAGCCCCATCACACCCCAGCCAAACTGAGGATGCATTCCCAGTGGGAATGGGTTGAACATGACACTGCTGTCATCAAAAGGGTGCAGGCCCAAGCAAACACAGGGACACAGTGCCAGAGTGGTACCTGGAGGAAGGTCCTGTGGTCAGGGCAGGCCAGCAGGCTCTGAGCCCTCTCCCTGTGCTGGCCAAGGACATCCAGGCGGTCCTTCCACAGGTTCCAGTTCTTGTCCACACATTCCAGTGCTGCCCCCTGCACTTGTTCAATCCTGGCCACTGTCTGACACTGGAAATCCTCCAGAGCTTTCCTCAGGTGGGTGAATTTGCTCTGAATCCCAGCTTGGAACTCCTCAGAGCAGTCCTGGGCAGGAAGAGCCATGAGAACCAGTGTGCTCCCACCCACAGGCCAGCACAGGGAGGCAGCAGTGTTACCTTGATGCTCTGTGTTTGCACCTCCAGCTCCTTCATTGCCAGCTCAATCCTCTCAGATTCCTCCTGGGCTTTTTCCAGGGATTCTTTCAGAAAGGTCTGGGAAGGGAGGCACCAACACAGAATCATTATAGCTGAAAAAGACCTCCAAGATCATTGAGTTCAGCCTATACCTGAACACCCTCAACAAGCCCAGAGCACTGAGTTTCATACCCAGTAATTTCTCCCAGTCATGTCCAGTTGCACATCCTGTGGAACAGCCCAATGCTGCCCACCCGGCCCCCAAGACCCTCTCGGGGCTGCAGGACAAGGCTAGCAGGGAAAGAGGCAGCTTGGGAAGGGGAGTTTGTGTCAGGATAACAAAGAAGTGATTTTTTTGTGCTGCCTTTCACCCCTTTTTTAGCTGTTTCCTCTAACAACAAACACATTAATATCGTGCTGCTGGATTTACCCAGCTCGCTGCTGCTCCCTGACACCTGGTTCCTCAAGGAGCAGCCGGGCACTGGTGGCATCTCCCTGGCCAGCCCCATGCCCAGCTGAGGTTGGGCAGTCTGGCACGCAGAGGGACATCACAACCCTGCAGCAGGGGCAGTGGAGGTGGATGTCGTGCGTGCCTGAGCTATCACAACACCCCCTGTTCTCCCATCGCCCCCGCCCTGTCACCCACCTGTTTTTTGGCTCGCTCCTCCTCGAAGAGCACCCGCCGGTGCCGCTGGCACTCGCGGACGGTGCAGATGCAGCAGATGCAGCGCCGCTCGTCCTGGCAGTACAGCTCCAGCGGGCGCCCGTGCTGCCGGCACAGCTCGGCGGGGGCCACCTCGCACCGGCCCGTGGCCGAGCCCCGCGCGTCACTGTCCCGTGCCAGCTCCACCACGCTGTACAGGGTGACATTCTTCTCCAGCTCCGGGCACCGCTCGAAGCCCCTGCGGCACTCGGGGCAGGTGTAGCTCGCCTCGGTCCCGGCGGGCGCCTGCTTTTGCTTGTCCCAGTGGTCGCTGATGCAGCGCTTGCAGAAGTTGTGGCCGCAGGGCAAGGTCACGGGCACTCTGAACAGCTCCAGGCAGATGGAGCACACCAGCTTCTCCTCCAGCTTCTGCGAGATGGGCGATGCCATCCTGCCTGTGCCGGAGATCGGGGCGAGCAGCCGGGGAAATAGAAACTCCCGAGTGCCGAGGAGGAGGAGGTGACGCCGTGCCCAGAGGCGGGGCAGGGCTCCCGGCCAGACGCGCTCCTGAAGTGACACCCGGTGGCTGCCCTGTCGTCACACGGGCCGTGCCACAGGCTGCGGAGACAAGACGACAGGGGAGGGTTGGAGCTGTTCCCCGTGGAGAGGGAGGGCTGTGAAACACAGTGGGAGACCCGGAGAGGATGGAATGCTGCAGTGACAGCACAGGGAGACACGCAGGAGGCTGACGGGGATCAGAGCAATGTGTATTTCCATGAACACGTTTGCCGATGTGCAATTAAATTTTCACTCCTTTATTGCCCTTTGAGGGAACTTCCAGGCATCCTCACCTCTGCCAGGGCTGGGTCCCTGAGCTGAGTGTGGTGGTCCCCCCTGGCCCAGAGACCTCTGTACAGAGCTCCTGCCTGGGAACCAGCAGAGGCACCCACTGCTGCTGCAGCCACATGTCACCTCCCTGTGCAGTGGCAAGGCTGTGACATGTGCCAGCACCAAATTCTTCCCTTGCATCTTGTAAACCACGGCTCCTCTGTTTGCCATGTCCCCATGCACACCCACCACACCTTTCCCTATGAACTTCCTTGCAAGCCCTGTGCAGATCAGCACCCTGGAACACAATAAACATTCCACCTGGGCCACCTGTCCCTGCTCAGGTGGCAGATGAGTCTCCTGTCTGGAGGCCAGTGCGGTGCCTGTGCACTGCAAGCCTTCACCTCTCTGTCACACAGTTCAGTTTCAGTTTTCCCAGCCCAAGCCTTATCTCTGTACCAGGCTCATGGGATATCTGGCACACACCCCCAGGCCAGTGGTGCTGCTGGGATGGCCTTGTTTTTCAGCAGCTCTGCAGCCTCCCCTCATGAGCAGCTTCCTTTTCACCTACACAGGTGAGGGCAAGCAGGGAGCAGGTCTCTGGTGGGTCATCCAGACCAGCTTCCAGACTACAGGAGGGCTCAGAGCCATGCCCCTGACCACAGGGATATGGTCAGAATTCCCTGCATGTCCCAGCAAGCTTCAGCTCTTAAACATTCCTTTGGCTACATCTGTCAATTCTGGCCAAATATTTAAAGCCCAGAGAGGTGTAAAAAGAGCTGTGTCACTGCCTGGAGCCTGTGTCCCCATCATAGGTGCCTCCCCAGTACACTCACCCCAGCTTAAACCAGACCCCAGAACCCTTCAGGCTGGGAGGGGAGTTCAGGGAGTTCTGGGGTGACTGGTAACACCCCTGAGCAGAGGCAGCAGGGGGGCACTTCAGCCCAATCTCAGCTGTTTGCTGAAGGCTCCAATTTCCTGGTAGAAGGAACCTCAGAAGAAGTCACAGAGAACCAGAGCTGAGAAGAGGCAACTGTACTCTACCAGCAGGAACATGCTGGTGTTTGGGGGTCCATGTGAACAGGAGATGCACAGTGGAGCACAGCAGACAGCAGAGGCTCTCCAAGGCTGGGAACAGGACCAGCAGCAGCAGTACCAGGCCACCACCAGAGGTAGCTCTGCTTCTGCTCCACCTGGCCACACCAGGTTCTGTCCAGGGTGAGGGGAAGGAGACTGAGGTCCATGTGCTTGGGTAGCTGAAGCCACCCCCACAAACACTGACCATGTGCAGGTTTACCACCTGTGTAGCCACACTCTTCCCAAACTACAACATCCAAGAAGGGAAGTGACTCTGGCCAGCAAAGGGCTGCCCACCTCCCCTGCACCCTGCTGGGCTCCCCAGCTCTGTGCCAACTGGCCAGGGTTAACAGGATCTTCCCAATAAAGACAGCTCTGCCAGCACTGCTCAGAGAGTGTTTAATCAAACTCATCTCTCCAGGAGGACTGCACCAATAAAATCTGACACAGTCCTGAACCACAGCACTTGTGAGAGGAGTAAATCCAGGCTGGCCTGGCTCTGTTTGTTCCATAAACAGGCAAGAGGAGAAATGTGATCCTTGCAGGGAAGCAAGGCAGAGCATCTCTCGGGAGATGCAACCTGCCAGCCACTGCTCAGCTCTGCTGCAGAATCAGGAGCAAGGTTTCAGCCTGGCCACGATTCACTTTGAATGTTCTTGTTAAGCAGCCTCTTGACCACACAGCTGCCAGCCCTGTGAGCCCTCAATGCTGGCTCCCAGCACAGTGGAACTGGGAGCTGAGGGGCTGAGACTTTGTCATTTCCCTCCTGAGGCACTGAGGGAAGCACAGGAAATCCAGGAGCCAGCATCCCAGGGACACAGAGGGGGAGAGCTCCTAGTAAATGCCATAGGTGGGCTCCTGTGTGTCTCGGTACCTGTCCAGGTACCTCAGGGGCTGGTGCCGAGGGAACTTCACCTGCGGAGGGTGGTAGGCGGGCGGCCGCACGAACTCGAACACGGGCTCCCTCATGTCTGCAAAGGGTGACAGGGTCAGCAGCAGGGCTCACACCCTGCACACACACCCCCCTTCACCCACACAGCACCAGGCTGCTCAAACACGCCCTTGGAGTTATTTTAAAATCCTCATCCAAGGATTAGGGGTTGTTCCTTCAGGCTGCTGTTCGTTTGGAGGAGGATGGCTCAGGAAGGGCTTAGTGCGTGCTGATCCTGGACAAGTGCCAAGACCGAGTGAGAGCCTGCAGCCACAGGCCATGTCCCACCCATAGATCCCCTCCAGCATTCCCCATTCCTTACTGAGCAGCTGATGGAAGGTGGAAGTGACAGAGCTGTCCCACTGGCACTGGAAAAATGCCAGCCCTGCCGGGGTCATGGCCTTCTCATGCTTTCTGTAGAAGTCAAATGTGCTAAAGGTTCTCATCTTCAGGCTGTAGCTGGAAACAAGACACAAACACCAGATGAACCTCTACTTGCAGCAGTACCCTGCTCCACATCACCCCAGGGCATATGAAAGAGGCAGAAAAGGAAGCCACTAAAAGGAAATCTCCCAGTGCCTCCAGTTCTGTGCCTGTTTCTGGGCAGGACAAACCACTCTCAACAGGACACTGCAGTGCTGGGATTGTGGCCGCAGAGGACGCAGAAACCCAAAGCAGCTCTGGAGAACTCTGCAGAGTGACAGGAGCTGCTCCTCCACTGCAGTGAGAGGTACATGAACCCCACAAGCAGCAGCAGCAGCCAAGCCCAGCACGAGAGCAGAGGAATTACCAGGGTGTGGGCCGAGCGTCCTGGCTGAAGTCGATGGGAGCGTGTTGCTTGAAGAGCAGGAAGATGAAGCGGTGGTAGCCCGTCCCCATGGCAGGGAAGGGGGGCAGGTAATGGCACATCTCCTTACCAGCCTTGAGCTCACTGCCTGGGATGTTGGTCCTGAACACAAACACATTTACTCTCATTTCCCTCCAGCAGATTCATCCAGGACTGCAAATCACTCTGCCATGCTGTGATGTGATTTCTGCCCCATTTGATAAGGGGACAGATAGTAGAGATTGCTTTCACCGCAGGAAAAACCCCACCCAGTCACTGGAATGCTGAACAGCAGCAACATCAACAGCAGCAACAACTCCTGCATCCTTAGCAGGACCCAGAACACAGGGCTAAAGGAGGTAATGGCAGGAGCATCAGGAAAAGCCACTCTGAGCTGTTGGAGGAGCTCCTGCCCAATCCACAAGCACAGAGCACATGGCTCTGATGTACTCACACCAGCCAGTGGAGGTACTCCGAGTCTGCATCCCTCAAATGTCCATCTGCCAACACACAACAGAGAAAAGTGACTTAGGGACACCCTGGTGCCAGCATCAACCCCAAAGTGAGAATTCCCAGACCTGCTTTGACCAGAGGGAGCAGCTCAAGACCTCCCATCATTCCTTCCCTAGCAGAAAAGGAACTCATTCCTATAGGACAGAGTTTGAAATGAGGAGCAAAGAACTCTGCAGATCTAATTCCAAGATTCTTGAAATCTTCTTGGGCAGCTGCATCTCTTCACTGTGTCTTGGTCTCTCAGGGTGAGCAGTATGAGCAAAGCTGCCTTCCAGGCAGACTACCAAGGAAGAGGAGTTTGGAATTAAACAAAGATGGGAGTCAGGAAATTATTTCCTCTACAGAGGGACCAAGGTCCTGTTGTGGCACTGTCCCTTCTCCCAACTGCTACAGATTAAGGGAGGCTACAATCTTTCCTCCATATGTAATATATCCCAATCTAACAGATATAACATCAGAGAATCACAGAACAGCTTGGGCTGGAAGGGACCTTAAAGCTTATCTCATCCATCCCCTGCCATGGGCAGGGACACCTTCCATTAGACCAGTGCTTCCATTGCTCCAACCTGGCCTTGAACCCTTCCAGTGTTCATCATCTCTGTGCTGCCAAAAGAATCAGGAGTTAACCAAAAGCTGAGTGAAACAACCCAGTTTAAACATGTTCCTTTAAAGACCTTGCTGCTCACCTGGATTTGTGAGCAACAAGGTCCAGAGGGAGCCTTTATCTGCCTCGTAGGACACTGCAGGGGGACTGGAAGCCTAAAAGAGCAACATAAAGAGAACTGTGAACTGTGAACTGTGTCTGGACAAGGCTTGGACACAACACAGACTGCACACTGCCAGGCCACTGAGGAATCCACCTGGAGAGCTCCAGGGCATAAATAACCATCAGCCTCCTGACAAACAACCTACAATCTGTCCCCATCATATCCATAAAATAGTTTCCTTCAGGACAGAGGAAACACCCTTGAAAAAGGCATCCCCTGGAATGAACCGTGCCTGTTGGAAGCAGAAAAAGGCTTTCCAGGGGCTCCAGGCCGTTCCCAGCTCCCCTCACGCACCTCTGATGGAGTCACCATGTTCCCATAGTAGACTGGCACGAGGTGCTCGTCCTCCAGGCTGTAGTGCACCCTCAGGGCCACCCAGGGGGTGAAGGTGGCCCCCTTGAACAGGTCCCGGAACACCCCGCAGTGCTTGGCCACGCGCTGCTTGTGGAATGGGCCACTGGTCCTCTCCCACTCAGCCCTGACGTCGTCAAGGGGAATGAGCACTGCCAGGAGAGAGGGAGGATGCAGAGGCAGCAGCTGGACACCCCGAGCAGCTGGAGCAGGAAGGAGGTGCTGGGGCACTGACCAGTCCGGAGCCGCGCTGCTCGTTCCATCTCAGCATTCTGGCGGTTCTCCCTCAGGATCCTCTTCCTTTCCTTGAGCTCCTTTGCCCGTGACAGCTTCTCACGTGGCAGGCCGATGTCTGTCTGGGGCTCTTCAGAGAGGGGTAGAAAGAGAGGAGGTGAAATGTGAGCACCCAAACCACCTAAACAAAAACCCCTGTGAAACGTCTGAGAGTGTGAGACGGAGATGTCCAGAGATCAGGATCAAAGAAGGGTTTGGGTTGGGAGGGGCATTGAGGACCATCCACCTCCAACCTCTGCCATGGACAAGGACACCTCAGACTAGAAAAGCCTTGAAAGGACAATCAGGACTTGATTCTGTCCCCTCTGCACCTCCTTCCCCAGCCCACGGCCCTCCCATTCCCAGCTCCGCGGGCTGCTGAGCAGCCCAGCTGTGTTATCTGCTGCAGGCCCGAAGCTCTGGCTCCTTGTCTGCTCTCTGGGGCACCACTGGGGCTCCAAGCAATCACTTCTCTGCTCCGTGTCTTTTGGCAGGTCCTGCCACCCCTTCTCCCTGGAGACACCTGCACTCTGCAGACTGTACATGGGGAAGGGTTGAGCCTGCAGGGTGCTGGGGACAGAGCCGTGCTCCCCGAGCGAGGGGTACCTGCGGGGGGGTTGGTGTGCCTGTGGTAGGTGTTCCACCAGCGCGGCTTGCGGCTCTCGCGCTCCGCCTGCCGGAAGTAGCGCGCGAAGCTCCGGTACTTCTCCAGCGCCTCCAGGTTCCCGACGTCCACGTCCTCGTTGGGCATCGGCCCCAGCGGGGCTGCCCTCCTCCAGAGCACAGCTAGGGGGGAACACAGATCCCAGGGGCTTCAGAGGGACAAAAAGGAGCCTGCGATGGGCAGAACACGGACAGGGCCAGAACCGTCCCCACCTCCCACAGCCACGTTCAGGGAGTCACAGGACGGGTGAGGCTGGGAAGCACCAGAGTCATCTGGTCCCACCTCCCTGCTCCAGCAGGGTCATCCCAGAGCACAGGGCACAGGATTGTGTCCAGGTGTTTCTCTGGAACATCTCCAGTG
>VZUI01059957.1:0-37585 GCA_013401135.1 Cettia cetti | reverse complement strand
AACACCCTGACCAACAGGGTGTCAGGTCACATCCCTGACTCTGTCAGGGGTTTTTAGTTTTTTTTCTGTTTGTTTTGTTTGCTTGTTTTTCTGTACTACTACATTTGGGTTTTTTAATATTCCTAGTAAAGAACTGCTATTCCTATTCCCAAATCTTGCCTGAAAGCCCTTAATTGCAAAATTATAATAATTTGGAGGGAAGAGGGGTTGCATTCTCCATTCCAGGGAAAACTCCAGTTTTCCTTGGCAGATACCTGTCTCTCTAAACCAAGACACATAGGTTCTGCTCAAGCCCAAGTAGACTATATCCACAAAATGTATGAAATTAACCTACTTCTCATGAGCAACTATGTGCAGACATATTTAAAGTTTGTTATCCAACCAGTACCACTTTATATTACTTATTTGGTTTGATTACATTCTCATTCATCCCATGTTGTGTCCTTTCATAATTTACAAAATTATTAGATCAGTGTATGGCCTCTATCCTCTGGCCTTCAGTTGACATAGTTCATTCATCCATATTGCATTAAGAAGGTATAGAAGAGGTAGTTATACTACCACTGTTAATTTGCCTTGCAAAAATAATGCATCACAGCTTGCAAGAAGAGAAACGAATACTTCAAATTGTATTCAACTTTAGTTTGCAAGTAAAATGAGAAGAGTGGGAGCAAGAGACTTTCATACTAGATTCAGTGTACCTTATAAAAAAGACACTTCAGTCTTTGTTTATGTTGACTTATGACAGGCAGAGCAAGGAACTATACTTGTGTAAAAACAGAAATATATAAAGGATGGGTGCTAAGGTGGTGTTCCCTTGAGCTGGCTCACCCATTTACTTCAGCTGTGCAAGAGTTCTGTCAAGGAAACAGCTGGCCATACTCACACACACACAAATATCATAATGAAAGTGCAGCAAGGACCCTAGCTAAAATAATCTTTGACATTCAAAGTTAACACCATCATCACTATACAAGCCAAGGCATTTCAGGGACCTGGTGACAGATGGCATTATAATTTTCTCCTACTGGAGTTTGCTTTCATTATCCTATTTACAGATGAGAGCAGCCTCAGTTCCTGCAATTGTAACTATGATATAAACAAGGTGCTGTTTGAAAACCTCTGGTCTAACCATATAGCCTTTATTCCAAGTTTTTTTAAGTAACTTTAAGTAACTTCCCTTTCACTGATTTCTAAGTTTACCAGACATCCTACATTATTGCATTATAGCCCTTCTAGAACTAATTTTCTGTGGGGTGTTTGGGTTTTTTTTTAATGTATTCCTTGTTAATAGCTAAAGATCTTTCAGCATTTCTGTTTAGTTTTCAGTCTGTATTTTTTCCTAGGCATAGTTGCTATATTGAAGTGTAAATTAACTTCTTTCCACAGTATCAGGTTTCTGTCACAAGCCAGATTCCTTTGAGACACACAAGTAGGTACATGTTTTAGCTTTTTAATAACAAAACCTGCACATAAACCAAAACCACAAAAATATCTTATTTTAGCCTAGAATGAATTACAAGGACTTATAAGAATTATCCAGCACCTCTGCTGTTATTGCAACTCTGAAGAGATGATGTGGGTTTTTTCATTCAGTTTGTGTCTGAACATGCAAAACTGATTGATTGTCAGCAAATACAGAGACTGTTGTTTCGTGAGAGTATATTACGTTCGAACATTTTGTCCATTTCTTAACAGAGCTTTTGATTCAGAGGAGATTGCTGGTGCAAAGCACTTGCACTGTTCTCCAAGAAGGAAATTGTTATAGCATGGCGTTGTACTGACTGCTAGTCACGAATAAGAAACTTTAAACCATTTTTAACCAAACTTCAGTCCTGAAGTGGGAAAGCTGTGAAATCTCAAGACTGGCGTGAGTAGGGACAGAAAGCTCCACTTCTTAGAAGGACCTGGATGAAGGCAAGAAGGCAAATCTGTTAAACTCTTGCTTTCCATCATCCCTGTGGTAACAGCTGGTCTTGGACTCCTCTCATAGGCAAAAAGTATTGGATAGACAGAATTACTATGTCAATAGCAGTAAATTGAAGATGCTTGGGATTGTTCTTTTGGCAATGAGGCCAGCTGGCATTCAATCGCCCGTGTCCAAAACTGCCTATGAGAAATTATGCAGCTGGACACAAACAACCTGTTTGGAATGATCCTTGGTCTGTCTAGTCCCTGAGCCTCACCAGGAGCTGTCAGAAAGTGAACTGGCTATTGCAGATCAAAAATGCGCCATGAACCTTTCTCATAATTAGTTACATAGACAATCAGTAACTGTGAGTGTTTCCTGGCACCGTTCATTCAACTGAACAGATATAACCATCATAATTTTATTACAAAAGATTTCAGTGGCCTACACAATTGCAAATAATAACCAGAGCAGCACTTCAATATTTTAACATAACATTTTTAAAGTAGAGGGCCATTGCCTTATGAGCTGTGATGATAGTTTTGTTTAAAGTTTGGAAATTAAAAACAAAAAACCCTTTGCATTTTGAGAAAATGATGCATCCAATTAAAATTTCATGAGATTCTACTTCAGAATAATCTCCAGAGAGCAAAAGCAAGTCATGTGCTCAAAAGTCTTGTGTAATATTTTTATGGAAAATCTTCATTCCTTCATTAAATGGGCAGAATTTTTCCAGTCCTCTTTTGTTTCCATTTTGCATTTAGCTTTTTATTTCCCTACTTTATGCTACATAGAGGAAGTTCTGAGACTCCATCTGTTAATTCAATCACCCCATGTTTCATTCCTGTTTTCACTATTGTTTTTTGGCTGTTTTATGAGGTTGAGGCCAGACACTGGGCAAGCTTAAGAGAAACATACAAAAAGCATTCTGGCCACCTAGCTCATTTCAGGCAAAAGAATGTGTGAATATATTCTGCAACTGCTAAGTCAGCTGTTTCCACAGTAAAGTTATTACTACCCACAACCCAATAAAAGATCTTGTTAAGAGTGTTTGGAAAGTCTTGTTTTGCTGTGTTGTTTACTGCATTAACTCTTCTGTATATCAGGTCGTGCAATGCAATTACTTTTACCTCAAAAACATTGACTCAAAAATCAAGATTAAAAAATGTAAATTTTTCAGTGAGAATTCTACCAATTTAACTAGATTTTTTTTACCTGCAAAACTGTTGTTTCACACTTGACCACTAGTTTTGTGTTGCATTGTAAATCCACCACTTTTGCTGCCTGCCTTGCAGGGGTAAATGACAGGAAACCAAGACATAAATCATAAAGAGTACATACCATCATAAGACATTACACAGACTACCATGAGCTTCATTCTTAATAACCTTAAGACACAAAACTGGTTTTGATTGTTGGGTTAACAATAAAAAAATTTTTGGAACAAGAGTAACAGAATAAATCTATTATGATTGCTGTGCTGTAGTTTGGTTTAAGAATTAATGTTAACTAAATTACCATAGTAGCATATAACTGCTCATCTCCAGTTCCATGTCGTTTTGAGAAACGTAGGAATAAAAAATATTAAAAAATAGAGGTGCAGAAAATGCAAAGGAGAACTGAAATGAATACTGGAAATTGAGTCATTAAAAAAAGTTCAATGATAAGTACTCTGATTCAAGTGTTGAATTGTATTAAAAAGGGTGTGGAATTGTAAGAAAAGATGCTTCATCTTGTTTTCCAGTTCCTACTGCATTTATAGTATCTGTATTTTATAAATTATTTGTAAGATATAGTATAACATAAAAGAAATACATACATCTCCTACTGAGATAACCGGCTTGTAATCCATTGCTTCAGAAAAACTTAATGGAAATATTCTTGCTTCATCTTTTGACCTACTTATGCTACATATTAGTTTTAAAAATTCTGCATAGCTTCTCAAGAGAGAGAAGAAGCAACACTAATAGCATAATCCATATCACTAATACTTGTGATCATTTCAAAAATTTTTTCATAAGTCCATATCAGAAACTCAGACCAAAGAAAACTAGGCAATGTTCCAAAATGGGACAAAATTCACTGTGAACAGCAAGGTGGCCAGAGCTGCCTGATAAGAAATACTGAGCACAGAGGAGCATCTGCTCCTTGGCACAGCCTGTCCATCTGATTCAGTGTTATAATGGACTTTCCTGTCCTCAGAGCCCCTAATTATCATCTGTGATTTTATCTGATTTGTGAGTCTCATTTTTATAATTAATACCTGTTATCAACCAGATTATCTTCTGTAATATCCTAGGAATTAAGCTGCATATCCATTAATATTATTTTTATGGTTTTATTTTTCTTTAAAACTTGCAGCAGTCTTGAAGAAGCCATTTTAATCTTGTATTTGGAAGTGGAATATTACAAAAAAATTTGGCTAACCTGGAAGCCCCCAAGATTTCAGGACCTCTGAAAAAATCAAACTCCAAATAAACTAGTGCACCACTATAGAATTAGGTCAGGAGAGATCTTTGAGAGCCACAACTTCTCATATCTGATTGCTATCTCCCTCCAACAGCAAAACCCACAAATGGATTGCTGTAAAATTGACATTTCCATTTTGCTTTATCTTTAATTCTTCAGGTTTTCCATAGGAAGCATATTCATTCCAAAGGATGAAGGAGACAAAGATTGAAATGTTCATAGATGTGCAGAGTTGTCCAAGAAGATTGCCAGGGAACATGAAATAGCTACAGCCTTAGATGTTCAAACCAATCTAAGAATTATTTTTCTATCCCAAGTTCAGATAAAAAACCCCCCACTTTATATATGCCCTAGAGATGTTCTTAATACAGAGCATTCCAATCCTGAATGTCTTACTGGAGAGCAAGGTTTCTCTTTTAGAGCATGTATTCATCTGTGGTCAGGGTATTCGTATCTTTAATATGTCTCCAGTTATGCAAACCCATGGGGCTAAAAATAATTTCCTGGCACTTTTCATGTGCTGCTGTGGATCAACATTGTTTTTAAAGGATTCTTTTCCTCTAGCTTTTAAATGCCATTCCAAAAGATATGGAAGACTCATCTTTTGGAAAATTCTTCACCATATCTGTATATTGAAAGGAGAGCTGCTTCTGGTAGAGGTAGAATCTACATGGTTTTGGGGATTATTTTTTTATAGTTGGTCTGTTGTTGTTGTTTTGTTTTTTTGGTTTGGGGGGGGGTGTTGGGTTTGTTTGTTTGTGTATTTTTGGTTTGTTTTATTTTGGTTTTTTTTGTTCTTTCGACAAGCTGGATATTTTCCTTCGCAAACAATGTTTCATGTTTTATGTCACTGAAGGGCATGGTGATGTTTTTTAACATTTCAACACATTTCAAAACTAATTAGAAATAGGCTACAGTAAGTGGATATTTATGCTCAAATCCCCGCTATTAGGTCACATATGGTCTAAATTGAAGAACTTGAAATAACAAGCAAGAATAACACACTTTGAAAGTTTTCACTTGACAAATCATGTAATTATAATGCACTTCACTACACTTTATAAAACATAAGCTATGTTCCACAAAAGCTTGTTCCACTTCAGGACCCGGCCAAAGCTCAGAAGACAAAAAACAAACAAAAATGATGCAGCAGAATAATGGGACACTTTAAAATCTCAGAGCAGTTTCAGTGGAATTCAATTATGCTGAAAGCTGGATTTTCATCTTATTTTTTATCAGTGACCCTATATTAATTCCTCAAGATTCTTAACTGTTTATCTTAAGTTCTTAAAAGTTTCCAAGATGTGTAATAGGAAAATCAGAAAGACTGCACACAGACTGACTAGAAGTGGAGGAGATAATGAAATTGTGTAGACCCTTATAAATTTATGACATTTCAAGGGTTTTTTAGGTCAGTTAACATATGAATTCAACTGTGCTCCTATCTCAGAAGACAGAATTTGATAGCTTCATTACTGTAGTACTTTTGCAATTAGATCTTACCCATATATTTTTCTTAAGTTTCTTAACTTTCTTACTCCTTACTGAGTCCTTGCCACTATGGGACTCTGACTTGTGAGATTTATTTCAGCATATAGGGATTTCTTTACTATATAAGCTGTTTAAATATGGACAGAGTTACAAAAGTAACTGCAAGCTGCATTTTTAGTTCTAATAGAGTTTATGGTATTATACAAAAACATGAGGAAGAATTCTTTTCTTGGTTTTATTGCCCTGAAAATATATGAATCTAGATGAGGACATATTTCTTTATCTTGGGGTTAAAATCTACAGCTCCTAGGATTAGTTTAGGAATAGATGGGTGCAGAATTCATGGTGGTAAATGGTGCTGTGTCCAGCTGGCAGCCAGTCACTGCTGGGATTTTTCAGGGCTCAGCACTGAGATCAGTCCTATTTAATTTCTTTGTTGATGATCTGGATGAGGGGACCAAGTGTACCCTCCGTAAGTTCACAGACAATATTTAGTTAAGAGGGAGTGTTGATCTGCTGCAGGGCAGGAAGGCTCTGCAGAGGCATCTGGACAGGCTGGATCCATGTGCCAAGGCCATTGGTGTGAGGTTCAGCAAGGCCAGGTGCCGGGTCCTGTGGTTTGGTCACAACATACCCATGGAGTACTGCAGGTTGGGGACAGAGTGGCTGGACAGGCAGAAAGGGACCTGGGAGTGCTGTTTGACAGATGGTTGAACACAAGCCAGCTTGTGCCCAGGTGGCCAAGAAGGCCAATGGCATCCTGGGCTGTATCAGCAATAGTGTGGCCAGCAGGACCAGGGCTGGGATTGTCCCCCTGTCCTCAGCACTGGTGAGGCTACAGTTCTGGGTGCCTCACTACAAGAAGAACATTGAGGGGCTGTAGAGAATATAGAGAAGGGCAACGGAGCTGGTGAAGGGTCTGGAACACAAGTCCTGTGAGGAGCAGCTGAGGGAGCTGGGAGTGTTTAGCCCGGAGAAAAGGGGGCTCTGGAGACACCTTATCCCTCTCTACTGCTCTCTGAGAGGAGGCTGTAGCCAGGTGGGTGTTAGCCTCTCCTCCCAAGCAAGAAGTAACAGAACGAGAGGAAATGGCCTTAAGCAGCACTGGGGGAGGTTTAGGTTGGACATCAGGAGGAATTTCTTCACTGAAAAGCTGGTCAAGCATTGAAATGAACTGACCATGGAAGTGGTGGAGTCACCATCCCTGGACATGTTAAAGAAACAACTGGATGAGACACTTAGTGAGATAGTTAATTGACATGGCAGTGTGGGGAATGAAACAAAGAGTATAATGGAAATGATAAAGGAGCCTGGTATCTTAGGCCTTATCGAGCAGAAACCAGGAGAGAGACAGACACAGATAAAGCCTCCCTGGGGAACAAGTGACCAAGAAACATGTTGTGAAACTTTGTAATGATTACCAACTAACTGATGTCATAAAGAATGTATAACCAATGAGAAATTGTTACCAAAAATAGAACTCTATATGAGTGCCATAAAAGAAAAACCCTATATGAACGCCTTGTATGCTCAATAAATTTGGTTTTGGATCAGAACGCAGAATGTCCCTGTTTCTCAATTGCTGATATGGAAGTGTTTCATCTCCATGATTTTGG
This sequence comes from Cettia cetti, assembly GCA_013401135.1. NCBI lineage: Eukaryota > Metazoa > Chordata > Aves > Passeriformes > Sylviidae > Cettia > Cettia cetti. Next base: position 30,100 of record VZUI01059957.1, on the reverse strand, counting down.
ACATCTTTTCTAACCTTAATTATTCTATGATTCTGAATTCTGCTTTCTTCATTCCTCTATAGGATAGATGGGAAATTGATGAACAGAAAGAATACTGAGGCAGTCTGGAACTCCTCATGACCAGCTGTTTCCTCATTTGAAGTTAGTGCTATAGAATTTGCCTTCTGATTTCAAATACCAACATTTCTGAATATTAGCTTGAAAAGATAGCATGGTTGTCTCACCATTTTTTTAAAATTAAATTGATATTAAATCTTTCTGAATATTTAATTTGCCAACTCCATTGACCACAGAGTTCTTCAAAGACTAGGTCTTTATTTCACTGAATTTGGGAAGAAACCACAGTGCAGAATGTTGAAATGACTTGCCAGAAATATCACTGATGGAAGAGGGAGCTATAACCTACTTATTTCTTATAATAATTATTTCTTATTATTTATTATCTTCTTATTGTCATTGTCTTCATCCATCCAAGAATCTGGTTGGTGCTATGCAGCTCCCAGTGTTATCTTTCTCTGTTCATTGGTCTGCAAAAACCTCAAATCTTTGCCAGTGTTGTAAACCTAAGGGGTGGAGTGTTTCAAGCTCCTAAGTGGAGTGCATATCAAAAGCAAGGTATGAATGTCCTTGTTTTCATGTATAGTGTTTTCATTGCTGATCAAGAAGAATATACAGGAAAACAGTTCAGAGGAAAGTGCATGAAGATATAGTGAATTTAAAAGGGAAGCGCAAAACAGAATAATCCCACTAGGTAAATAAGGACATGACAGTTACATGAATAAATACCAAAGGCAGCAGACTCTACAGGTAGCATCATGGCTATGGGCAAACACCAGTGGGAGTAAAAGTAACAAAGGGACAACATAGACCATCTATCAATCTACATATACTTTTATTATGAAGCCCTAGTTCAGTATTACTGAGAGCATCTGTTAATATACTAATTAGTATATTAGTATGCTAATTCCCTGCTAATTGATCATGATCATTGATTCTCAGCTGCAATAATTGAGAGTATTTCTGTTGAAAGTGCAGCTATACTGATCTGATGGATAACATTCAGTTTCAATTAAATATATTGGATGATTTAATAGGGCCAAGAAAATACCACAATATATTTTCCTAATATATTTAGCTAAAATAAAAGTAGTTCATTTTGGCTGTATTTCTCCCTCTTTCTCATTCCTTTTCTGGGAAGTTTTATATTTATGAAGAGGGAGATCCCACTGTACCAGCCAAAGATAAGAAAACCTCATGGAGGAGTACCGGTTGCTGGAACATAGAGAACCAAATTCTTCTATCTTCTTTTCAATGTTTAATCCCTGATATTTATTCTGAAAACAATATTAATGGAAACAGCACATTTCAAATTGCTAAGTATCTTCTCTATGTGACTTTTGAGAAAACAAATATACTTATCAACTCAAGTGACATTCTTCCAGCTGAAGAAGAAGACCTGTACTGTGTGACTGTAGTTCATATATACAATGGGTTTTTGCTAGCGGCTCACTTGGGGTTTTTTCCTCCTGTCTAGTCTTTGTAGGTATAAAATTTCATTACTCCTTATGCAAATGTGGATAATTGTGGTTCTTGTCTACTTCATAGCATGGAAAAAAAAAAAAAAAAAAAAAAAACCATTAACATATGGGTTACCAAGAATCAAAGAATGTATTCACTCAGCATTTACAGAGTTCAAAATGCCTGGGTATCACAGACTGTGCCATTCATAGCACCCTTCCCTTAACCTACAATGGGATGTGGCTGATTTATTTCTATTTAGTGTTTTTATAACAATGCAACTGAAGTCACATGTTCATATTAGTTAAGCAAGGAGGCTTTCCTTGGAAAAGCAGGTGGACAGAGGTATCTAGCATGCAATCACAAGGGCAAAACAGATGGCTGTGAAAGACTAAGGTTTGATTATTTCACTGTTCAGATTATATTTCCCTCAATTTTTAAGGATTTAGGGTCAGATTGCTACTATAAAAGTAGTAATGACCCATCTTTCACTTTACTGAGCTACTCTGATGATGAAACATGATCTCCAATAATGCAAGACATGGTTTTCTGCCCAAAAACTTTGCAATGGAAAATCTCTATTTTTAATGCTATATTTATGTATTAATAATTAACACCTGGCTGACTAACTTTTTACTTTGGTTTATTCTTTTTTCTTTTTTTTTTCCAAAAATTCATGGATTTAACAGCTTATTAACTTAACAGTTTATTTACTGACAAACCCAAGCCAGTGTGCTGTCTCTTCTGAAACTCAGATTCAACTCATCCACATAGTTTAGAAAATGGATCACTCAGATCATTATCAAAACAGTCCAGAAAAATCAAAGCCTATTTATTTTCCAAGGTTTACACTACCTGAACTTGTTCTGAACTCCATTGATACATATGAATTTCTGTTCATGCAAACTACAGCAAAAATGGCAGTACAGGATTTTATTCAATATTGTTTTATCTATAATGGAGTGTGTGTTACAATTATTTTTTTTTAAAGGAAAAAAGAAAAAGATTTTAAGACTTCAGGTTTTGGACACAATAAATGTAGAAGCTTGGATTATCAGAAGGGGTGACGCTTTTTGTAACTGGGACATCTATTCTTGGCAAAATTCTAGGTTGAAATAAACAGAAGTCTTCCTAAATACTCTGAATAGTCAGATGGCCTTAGTTTTCCTTGTCTAAACAACTAAATCTTTGATGTCTGTGTAAATACCACAATATGTAACTGGAGCTCCAAGGCATTTCTAGTGTAATTGAAATTTACCAAATATCCCATCTGAAAGTTCTTTTCAAACTTCCAGTGAATAGAGGGCTTGTAAATTGTAGCTGTGCACAAAGTAGGTAATTATGAATTGGGCATACTCTGATGCTTATTCCACTTAGTCACTCACATTTTCCACTGATGTGAACTTTTAAAGATAGCAAAACTTAAAAGGGCACTGAAAATTAGGGTTTGGTACTTCCTATTACATGGTATAGTTTTGTTGCTACATTAATAAATTCTGGGGAAATTATTTCATTCCATGGCAAATTCAGTAGTTTTACAAGCTACTAGTTTTTCACTTAAGGAGAAAATCTTCCTGTTTTGTAAAGATGTTATCATGAACCTTGGAAATACAATAACAGCATTTGTTAGTGCAGATTTCTAGATCCCATGCAGATTACTGCATGGATTAAGACCACTGCTTTGCATCAGTCCTCAAGGTACACCCGGAAAAATATTAATCTCTGTTAGAGACTGCACACCTGAACTCCTCTCCTACCCTTTTAAATATACCATGTTTCAAGTACCCTCTTTTATGTCTTTTTAGCAGCCATATCCTGGTCATTGAGGGGCCTGGATTCTGAGATTTTCTGGAAATAAAGTTAATACAGCCTAGAAAATGTCCATGTTTTCAACATGCTGCACACTTTAAATAACGTTAAAAAGTGTCTGAAATTTATAAATTATAATGTTTATTTTACAGTTCAGCAAAAGGAAAAACTACTTGACTTCTAATAACAGAAATGAGAAACAAAAATTAAGATCCCCCAAGACTGGGGATGTTTTTACTGCCAAGCAACACATTGGCAAAACGTACTCAAAAAGGTATAAACAAATGGCCTGTCAAAACAGGGAAATATTGGAGCAAAGAACTGTGAGCCCCATCACTCCTGTCGTTCATGGGTTTTTGCTAGCAGCTCACTTGTTTTTTTTTTTCTCCTGTCTAGTCTTTGCTGGTATAAAATTGCATTACTCCTTATGCAAATATTAATGCTCTAGACTTGACTCTTCTCTTGAATGATTGTTTTAAAGATCAGGAAATTATTATTTTATATATATAAAATAATAAATATCAGGAATATTAATAGCACAATAACATGAAAATTGCAATGAATAATAAATCTAAATAACAGGTTACAATTCATAGTTGTTCTAGTATGTTCCTAGAAACAGTCAATCATGGAAGTAATAAACTTAGTGCAAGTCCTGCACTATTTGATGCCTGATTGTATATTATTTAGCTGAAGAAGTGGTTTTATTACATTTTGTGCCTTTTTTGGTTATTGCATTCTGAAAGATTATTAGTCCTTTCCTAATGGGGAAAAAAGCCAAAAGAAATAAGATTTGAAAAGATTTGGAAAAGCCACAAAGAAAAGGCTCTGATTTTTAGGATTTTTTTTAATTGCCATTTTACACAGGTTTTCACAACACATGCCTGCTGAGACTGGTGCTGCCAGTAAGATCATCTCAAATGTCACTGCAGAAAAAGCCACATTGTTATGCCCATGTTCTGAACCTTAAGCAGTTTTTAAAATCCCATTTCTGCTGGAAACAAGCCCCTTTGCAGATGAACCCAGAGATGACATTTTTAGCGATTCCCATCCACGTCAGTGAAAAATTCATTTCCTAAGTTGAGTTTGCTTCTGAAGGCCCAGTAAAATAAAGTAGTTGACTCTGTATCTGGCTGAAGCAAATGAGGCAATTCCTACCACTGATCCTGCTGTGGGACTGATAGCTTCCAGCAAGGATAGCAAACAGCTGGCAGACAGAGGCAGTGGGAAGGAGTTACCCTCAGATGGTTCTGCACTGCCAATGCCTGAGGCTTCTGGACATTGAGAAGTGGAAGTTTTACCTTACCTTTATTGTCCACATCAGTCTGTTTGTGGGGATCAAGCACCTAATAACTGGGAAAACATGGATTAAATGGTCATTTTCTTGATTTTCCCATCCCTGTGCTACAGCATTTCTCAGTACTAAAGAAGGGGTAGGATATTTATATATCACTCAGTTCTGGACTCTGCTAGTCTTCTAGATCAGTCCCTGTTATTTGCAAGTAGATTATTTCTAAATTAATTTTCATATGTATGCACTTTACTATTTTAGGCAGATTGCTATAAAGGACTTTTGCTATGATCAACCATTTGCTTATGATCTTTTTCTTGTTTGACCAGCATTTTTTTATTTGCAATTAATTTTGTCAGCCTAGCTGCCTCATGCTGTACCACTGAAATCAGTGGAAATTCTAAAGTTAATTTAAATATATGTATGCTTTTTTAAAAACAGCCAGGAAAAGAGCAGGCCTATGTTCTGAGTGCCATCTGATGTAATCATAAATGTACATAAGTCTCCAAAATAATAGGTCTCAAATGTTCTCAGAACTCTGGTATAAAATTAACTTTTTCATCAGCTGTTCTATCAATGTCAGCAACTCATCCACTGGAAATTTCAGATCATTCAAATGTTTCTTAAAGTTGGAATGAATCCTCCCTATGAAAAATATTTTCCATCTGATTTGTGTTTTCCATTGTAAGCAGTATAGTGACCTTAATCAGTTCTGATTTAGGTTAAAATTATGCACTCTCTTGAGAGCTGCCTGGTTTATAATTTTTTGAAATTTTTGTCAGTCCTTGGCATTAATCCTTTGTAATCTGGATGTGCTTGCACTATTGTCTGTGTGGAAAAGACAGGTTTACATTGCTCATAGGGATGTTTTAGTAACAGATTAGTTAGTAGGTTAAAAGGTATAAAACTGATCAGTTTTACCTAAAATCTTTCTCTGATTGCAAATCCAATATTGTAATTCAGAAAAGTCATGGAAAACACTGTACTTTGAATGTTAGTGGTATGATTAATTAAAAAAGTAAAGACATTTTAAAATATACAAAATATTAAAAGATTACACACATTAGATGTCAAGACAGACTATCTATGTAGGGCCTTACTAAAATGTTTTGAAAGATTTATTTTAATCTTGCATAACAAAATACTGTTGCTTGATTTTTTTTTACAGCAAGGTTTTACACCTTAGCAAGATATTAAAATACTATCCCAGAAAGATTTCCATTGCAGCCTTTCAGTTATTACTCGCAATTTTTGTTTTAGATCTACTGCTGAATCTCACACTCTGATTCTTTTGACTTAGTGACATGCTGAGCTGATTACAAAACTCAAAATAATAGAGTGGAAAAAGTGGATAGCTAAAACATACAGTTCGGCTAATGCTTAAGCACTTAAGAAACCCAACGAAACTATCTCTGGATCTTACAACTGCACTGTCTTCTTCTTATGGACTATACCCCCTCACAGTAATGATGAAAGTGAAAGCAAATAGCCACAATACAGCAGAATGATTTTTCAGAAAGAACTGCCAAAAGATGAAGCAACTCAGCTATCAGCAAGAAACGATTTCCAGTATTCCACCATAGATGTTTCATATTTGGCCCTTAAAGGTGAGTAGAAAATGCCTAACTAAAAAAAAAAAAAATAATCATACAATCATAGAATAGATTGTGTTGGAAGGGACCTTTAAAACACATCTAGTCCAACCTTTCTCCAATGAGCAGGGCCAACATCAACTACATCAGGTTGCTCAATTTCATCTTCAACCTTACCTTGAATGTTTCTTGGGACAGGACATCTATCAGCTCTCTAGGCAAACAGATCCAGTCTTTCAATACCCTAATAATGAAAAATGTCTTCCGTCTAGTCTAAATTTGCTCTTTTTTAGTTTAAAAACACTGCCTCTTGTCCTGTTGCTGTGGGTCCTATTAAAATGTCAAAGTAATGAAAGGGCACAATAAAATCTGCCTAGACCCTTTCTCTTCTCCAGGCTGAACTGTCCCAATTCTCCCCCTGGTCTTCATGGGAAAGGTGCTCCATTCCTCAGATCATCTTTATGACCCTCCCTTGGACCTCCTCCAGCAGGTTCACATCCTTCTTGTGTTGGAGATATCAGAGCTGGCTGTAGCACTGCAGATGGCATCTTACTAGATCAGAGCAAGAGGGGTAGAATATGTCCCTTGACCTGCTGGCCACACTGCATTTTATGCATCCCAGGATAAGGTGATTATTTTGGTTTCTGAGCACACAAATGTGTGGGAATAAAATGTGGAGCAAATGAAATTTGGAGGAAAAATCCTCAAAGTTACTGCATTGTGCAACACATAAACTTTGATCAATCCACTGCTGTGTTGTGTAAGTTGCAAACAAGATGAATCTCTCTTCTCCACCCCTTCACTTACAGTTTTTTACTGGAATGATTTTAGTAATGTTTTCTTACAGACATAACCTGATAAACAACAAATTAAATTGTTAGCATTGCTTTCAGGTTCTATTTGGTTGCTAAGGTTCCTGTTTCTATTTCAGAAATGAGTACAAGACAGAAACCCCAAAGATAGTATCTTTTCATTAGCTGGTAAAGTAAAAAATTAGTGCAGAAATGTGTCTTTTCAAAGAAGATTGTTACAAGTTGCTGCTTTTTAATATTGTTTACATTCACAGCAATGAAAATGTGGTCTTACTGAGTAAGTTTTGCAAGCAAAGTCTGGGAAAACCAGCACTTGAAAGGTCATCTATAATATTAGCTTATCTCCCTGTGTTACTGTTTTGGTTTGTACTACTACCGCAGGAGCTTATTTCAATGTCCTTCTGAAGCACTTACAACCCTTGCCTTCAACCAGACCCCAAATATTTGCAAATCTCATGTCTTTATAGAAAGCAAGATTTAGAAATATCTTTTTGACTCACTGTAAAAAACACCTTAGGTGCACTTGGGCTTCTGGCATGGGTCCCATGACCTCATAGCATATCAGAAATTGCTACATTTCCTGGCTACCCCTCCTCCCTGGACTAAATTTCCTCCTCCCTTGATCTGTGAAATGCCATGAGACAGATTGGAATGTTCAACTTGAATGGAGAAGTTTAAGTTGGTAGCGTGTTGGAAAGCTGGTCACTTAATGTGCTTAATTGTTTGATTTGCCATCGTGTGCTTTTGTGAGGAAGCATTAGCACCATCTAACCCTTTAAGTCAAAATGAAAGATAAAATGAAAATACAAAATACAAATACATATTTATATGACCTGTTTTGAAAAGTGTCCCTTAGTGTCACTTTACTGAGCTGCCTATTTTTCCCCACTGTCCATAAAGGAAAATTCATGTCTAAGCTAAGACACCCTCAGTGGATACATTTCATAGGGAATTATATCCATCTGCTCAAACTTACATGTATACCAACCTCTACATAAACAGATATGCTGGCAACAACACTTGGAATAATGCATTTAGGTTTTTCTGGTTTTTGATGAAGAACAGTTCTAAATGTAGTCAGCTATTTGGGATAATTTATTGTGATTGGTCCCCCAAATCCTTGGCCTGTATATTCCAGGCCCACCCTTCTCTCCAACAGAGGATTACCGATCAATCTTTCATTCAACATAAGCATTAAACCATTTCTCTCATTCAGCTGCAATAAAAGCTTCTCTCTGGGATTTAAGCAATCATTCTACCAATCAAATCCTTAAGCCTGATAATCAAATGAGTTCCTAAAGTAGTAACTGCCAGATCCCTGAAGTCCAAAGAATGGTTATAAATACAATCTCTTGAACAATCACGCATAGCAAGAAAATTAAAGAATGGTTATAAATACAATCTCTTAAACAATCACGCATAGCAAGAAAATTAATAAGCATCTTGATTGATTTATGGGTAGCTTGCAGAGAGAAAAACCTTGTAATGGGATATAAAACATGGATCATGTACTGTGAATTGCTGAAGGACTGCCAGGTCTTCTGTGCTGACCACCTGCAAAGCATAGTCATCAGCATCACATTGCAACAACCCATGGAGAAGAATTTAAATTCTAAAGCAGAAGGCTGGATTGGAAAATGCCACTGAGCAATTCTGTTTTCTTATATGTTCATTGAGGAGATGTCCAAAGTCAGATGTTGGGAAAAGTTAATTATGTTTTTGTATTTGAAGCCTCTCTTTCTTTGAGTCTTACTTGATTACTCATGATCTCAAATTATTCTCTTGAGACAGAGCCCAGGGCTGTCTCCTGAGGTAAACTATCTAAATCAAAGAAGGTAATTCTTAAAAAACATGACCAAGGTAATTTCTAGCTTTCTTGACCTGTGAGTCAATGCACCAAACAAGGAAGCTGAGATCCTTTTCACTGTAGAGAAACACAAGCAGCTTGGATGTTCCCCGGTCCCTAACATGCAAATATGTTAAACAACCTCCCATCAACTATCCATCTAAACTTAATAAATTTTGCGTTCTTACAATATCCTGTTTCACATCACATTCATCTTACACCACAATCCGTCTGTAGAATCCGTCTATTTCCTGGTCCTGCTTCCTTAGCACCACTGGATGCATCTTGCTGCATGGGCTTGTGTTTTTACAGTAAGCTTACCATTCTAAGGCTTGATTTTCTCTGTTGTGAGTAATGGTTCACTCCCACAGGCTCTGCTATTAGGCTCAGAAACTTATAAGGTCTGAAGGCAAACCTTACCAGTGAAAAGCTCAGCAAAACCAGGCAAAACAAATAAAGCTACACTAGTACAATATGATAATGTAATTAAGCATCAGGGACAGCATCTTCTGAGAAATTCTTCTTTGCAGAAGTAGCTTAACACATCAAAGATTCTTATCACACTTCTCAGTTCTCTGCTTTTGTTTCCAAGCTGATAATTTCAGGTATTGCTGCTACTTCATGCTTATTAATGTGTACCAATATGGTGTCCAACATTTTACCATAAAACATTCAATTATTTGGCCCTCCTGTCAGACTTACCTCAGAGCCACTCCTCTTATTTGCTTCAGAAGATGAGAAAATGGTTTGAAACATTGCTCAGCTAAAGGCAGTGCAAAGGAAAGAGTTTTACTTAAGGTTTTATTTACTGCGAAGGTGAATGTGATAGCAATTAAGTCATGGTAGTGATTTCTAACAGAGTTGTTCATAACTGGTAACTAGGAGAGAAGTAGCATCATTTTGGTTTATACTCTCAGTGTCTGAAATGAGGTCAGGCAAATATCTCGGCCTTTTTACCTCAATATCCCTCCTGGACTAAGATCAATAGCAACAGAGAGAGTAAAGAAGCAAACCCAACTTCCTACATGAAACTTTCAGACAGACACAGACACATTAGTCTCTCCATCCAGACTTCTCGCCCTGTTATTTCAGTGGAAATGGTTACAATATTAATGACATAAAAAGCTCTGATTTCACTTAACTCAAGAAGTTTGGACTAATATAGCCTCCATGGAAGCTAAAGAAATGAATTATTAAGATGTGTCTCCAGGATGTCACTCACATGTACGCTATGCCTAGTTATTAAACATTTAACTGAGACTAACAGACCTTTGGACTTCTCTGCTTCACCAAGCTGTCACAAATACAAACTGGTTTAACCTGTTAAAATGATTCTATAAAATTGGCTTTAAGCATTTAGAAAACATTTTTAAAAAGTTTAACGTCTTTTTAACAATCCCCACTTACTTAGGGCATTTTTCTTTTCTTTCTTCTGTATTGTAAGAAAATGAACCAGATCGATAGCTTAAAAACGAGTCTCAGTTTCTAGTCAAAATTCTCAAAACCTGTATTTCTCAGATGGCCTATTCAGGTATATGCTTTTTCAAAACCAAAGTTGGTCGGATTTTTTAGGTTGGTTTTAATGGACAGAAGTACTATGGGTTTCTATCATATAAATGAGTAATTCTATTATGAAGGATGGTCCCTTCCACCCTACATTCCTCAGTGGATCCATGGATGCTCAGAAAATAACTGAATACTTCTAAATCTTGTTTTATCCACAAGTGAAAAAATTTATATAAGCAACTTAATACTGTAACTTGACAACCAATTATTCTTATTTGCCAGCAATAAAAGGTTTCTATATTCAGTTATTTCTTATACACAACACAAAAACCATATTGGGTTTTCTTTGGTCAGTTACCTTAGTAAGTCCCTAAGAGTTGAATAAATTTGTTTTACTGATGAAACTTTGCCCCAAAACACTGTGTACAGAACATATGTTTTGAATTGTCTGTATATGCATAGTAATAGAATGTTTCTTCATTCCTGATCAAAACACACACTAGTACATTTTAGGACACTTATCTTCTTAGCCTTAGATTTGATTTATGTTTAACTAAATGTTCTTTTCTATAGGATTTCCAAATCAGTTTGAAGAGGCAAACATCTCTGCATTCTTCTAATAGTTTACATTCAGAATTGTGTGAATTTTTTAGGAATGTGTGGATCCAGACGACTATGTTTGGTTTCCATGCCTAAATAATATAAACCAGAAAATTCAACATGAAATGTTCCTCCCTATTACCCTTCAGCCCTGAGGTAACACAATGGTTTTCTGAATCCTGGACACTCCAGGAGAAGCTCAGTTGTTCTCATTCATCACAGGGCTGACTGGGCTTTCTCCAGGTCCTAAGATTTGGTATACACCTTTAGTGCCTGGCTCTCACTGGCTGTTCCCTGCAGCCAGCAGAAATGGGTGGTCAGCAAAAAAAACCCCAAGTTTTTAGGCGGGCACTGGCTCAGGCCCTGTAGAGAAACTAAGCTAAATGGGAAAATGGAATTTAAAAACAAGGGCTGTAAACGGTCATTTCTAAATTCTAAAGGAGGGAGATATTAGAGCTTAGTCCCTAACAAAGCACACTGACTTGCCATGCCATGAAGCTGCTCTGCCAACAAGTTCCTTTAGCTTCTGTGTATATTAATTGGCCTGTGCACTGGACTACATTTTGAGGAAAAAGTTTAGTTTTTTTCATTAATGCAGTGGATTGATGTACAGTAAACACATTTCCCAATTCTGCCACAGGCACTTTATGATACAAATTGCATATTATTCACTTATTTCCCTCCTTATTCCCCGAATGAGGGACAATATTATCAAGATGCTGCAAATCCCAGTTCTTTGTTGTTACTACATACAGATATTATGGAGATGAATCACAGTAAGGAAACAGGCAGTGCAAATATCATCGCCATGAAGAAATACCCTGTGAATGTGGATTTTGCCCATCTAACAGTAAACTAGCAATCTGTAATCTTTTTAGCAGCTGGCTATTTGGTAGGAAAGCATCAGGCCTACAATGTGGGCAGATGCCTCTATAGTTTTTTTGCATGCAGCTGAGATCAGGATTTGACCTGTACATTTAAATTGCCCTGATGGCTTTAAAAATAATCTAGATGTAGATTGAAGAATAAACAGTATGCTATGAAATCTTTTCATTTTTTTTGTAGAATTAAAAGAGCATTTCCCACACTGTCTCCCTTTTCTATTTCAGACCCCCAATTCAGTCTACAAGAATTGGTGGTGAATAAAATAATATGCCACATGAACTGAAGGCAGAGTTTAACTAATGTTAGTTATGGCCTATGTACAATCCTGGCTGCAAAAGTCAACCCTCCCCTACTATTCCATAAGCCGAAGTGAACAGTTTTACTTAGACTATGGAAAAGTGATACTTTTTAAAGCACTGGTCCAAACAGAGGTCTGCAAGGGATGTTGTGGGCAACAACATGCTGTACCCTTTCATAAGTGCTTGTAATAACAGTACTTTTTGTTCTTGCCATCCCTTTTGGCAGAAAATTTGCCTTTTTGAGGTTGAAAATAACTACAACAGCAGTACTTGAGTGGTATGAGTGTGAGCTGTGGGCTTTGCATAGTATCTCAGTGTGAGAACCTATGTTACCTCTGAAGAGCTCATGTTATTCACACAACATGGAAGGCCTGCTATGAGCACCAAATTTTCACAAATCTAACTGGATTTGATCTGCCATCTTGCAAAGATGCAGCAGCAACTTCGATGAATTCATCCCTTTCTATTAATGATCATTTTTCTGTAACATGGATGAACAAGCCAGGCTGTGGTCTTAACTTGCTCTTCTATGTCCTTGCTCCCTCCTAGCTGTTTTGAAGATGGTATTTTCAACTTTCAAGGGGCTCACACATCCTTAATATATTTCTTTTTTTCTTCCAGAGTGTTAAAAGTACTAGGGAATAGAGAGCCACAATGTCCCCGAAAGCAGCTGGAAGGGTAAAATAACAGGGATCAGGAGGCAGGCAGGTTTTAATTCTGATTCATGGATATGTTTGTGGAGAGTTATTTTCACTATCCTTCAGTAGCTTTGGGAGGCATCAGGGTTTGAGTCATACAGTTTCTGAAGCTGCCATGTAGGGTGATACACTTCCTGGTAAACTTGCAAAGAAAAGACTCTTTTCCTTCCTGAGAGGAACCAAGAGGAGATGATAGGAGAGGACATCATTAGGGTAGACTAAGCTAGACAGAAGTGGGTCCTTTCCAGGGGACCCCATTTGTAGACTATAAATTCACATTCAATTACTCTTAAAATGCTCTTTGAAGCATTAATTACCTCTAACTTGGGTGTTGAAAGCTGTGGAATTTTTTTCACTCTCACTGCGATGGCATCAAAATGATCAAATCCAGTATCCAGATCAGAAATCCCTATTCCTTAGTCTGAGTGAATTGCATACAGGCAAAAAAAGGCAGCTTGCAATTCAGAATAATACTGAAATATTATATGATAGTGTGTTCAGCCAGCATACATTTGGCCTGGAGAAAATAAAACAAGTTAATTCCATTAGAATCATGAAGGGGCTTCTGAAGCTGTTGACAATTGTTTCAATTTTCAAACACTTATAAATAAAGAAAGTGCAAATCCAGTGGTTGCATGATGAGACAAATATTTTAATGGGTGCCTAGGCATCAATGTAGTGTCTCTTATAAGTAGCACATCAAGCACAACCGAATTTTCACAAAGCTAAGTTTAATTATTCTGCAAATATAGTGCTTCAAATAGCTGTGTATGTTCTCTAAGTAGCTAAATCTGGACTAAGTTTGTGTGACTGGCCAGAGCAAAAGGTCTTTGCTTGGGCCTGGCAGCCTAAAACTTCAATGATCTTCACTAAGTTGTGTATAGAATAAAATCTTACTACTGTTCTTCCCACTGAAGCCCAGCCAGGAATAACAGAGGAAGGCATAGTGCTGATGTCATTGTCTGGAGTTGTTAAGTCCACATTTATCAAACTAGACATGCCATGGAGGCCAAATAACAGGTTGTAAGTATTGAGGGCTCTAAATCTAAAAAGCTTCATGTTGTTTTGATAGGTTTAAATAAAAATCCAGTTAAACTGGCAGTGAACCTAGAGAAAATTTTCTATTCTGACTACACTTGCATCTATGTTAGTGTTTCCAGCAGCAGAAAAAAGTATGTGAATTCATGTCCTGTGAATGTATGGAGACAGGGATTTCTAGCCATCCTTCTGGTAGTAACAGAGGTAGTATGTTTGTTTGAAAACAGGTATTTGTTCTAAGCATGAAACATAGAAAACATTTGATGTTAACCTGGAGGGGTTTATACACCTCCTCAAACCCATTGCTTAAAAGATTGTCAGTACAGGTGAGTTGTTCTTAAATCCCAGGTGTACCAAAAAATAATCAATGTACATAGATGAGCATCAGTGCATGGATGGAAAGAAAGCAGCTGATCAATTTTTATTTGGAAGTTTTATCCATTGAAGAAATAGTTTATAGATCATGTATAACATTGTTTCCATTGTTGCACAGATTTTTATTTTCATTTTCTAAATATCTGGCTTTGATTATCTCTCTATAGAAGGGAAGTGCTTTGTCCTTATCACTGGAAACAACATTTCAAAAATGTAGGGTTTTCTTCTCATTCCTTTATGGTTTCTAAATGATGTAGAATGGTTAATGACAAAATCCTATACTATTACACATACCACACGTATTGCAAACTGCTTGCATAATCCCATTGGATTGTTCTGTGTGGCATGGTCAATCACCTGCAAAACAGTTATAAATCTCTGAAGTCAAGCGATTTATCCTACAGATTTTTCCTGGGAAAGTTAAGTAACTGCAGTGTTTATTTTCTGTTGGACTAAGTACATGTATGTATCACTTTTCCTTAAGAATTATTTATTCACAGCTCACTTAATAAACTTTGAAAATTTTCCCCTGAATGCTACTGGGATAAGTATGCAATATATGTATCTTTATTTAAATGGAGCTCTATAATGTCATCTTATGCCAGGGAATTCTCTCTTTTCTCTTGCCTAGAAGATGTGTGCAGCTTTCATTGATGAAATTTCAATGTAACTAGAATTTTTAATGAGACATGGTTGAGAATAGCAAAAATAAAATCCTATATAAAGAGTGCACATTAAGAGTTATTGGCACTTAACACACTCATCCAGATATTGTCCTCTTAATTCTGAACAGTGAATACCACTATCTGTTACAGTATCCCATATCTCTAATATAAAGCACAGGCAAATCTTCAAGGACATTTTGTTGTGGAAATGGAAGGCAGTCTCATCTTCCTATAGAAGTAACCAGTGTGTAAATCTGGTTCTTTCAGAAAGCACAAGCATTATGTGTCCAGCAGTTATAATCCGTTAATGACATACATTTTTTATTTCCCTTCTTTTGTCGTTTTACTTTCTGAGAAATATCCTTGAGTTACATTGCAATTTGAAATTCATGTAAAAGGAGGACCAGCTAGAATGAGGACTAAGAGTTTGATAAATATTTCAATTACATTACTTTCCTGTAGTGTGACATCAGCATTTTTCTCCAGAGCATTTGAATTACAGTCATCATTTAATCTTATAACCTTTTTCTCCTAAAATTGGTACAACTAATAAAGACCGAAACCTTAGCAATATAAAGAATTTCTCCAAAATGGCAACATTACCCTATTAAGAAACTTTAAATCTTGTTTAAATGAGCATAACAAGCACACTTTTAAGGCCATTTTTATGGAACAAGTAATGCATAATGGACAGCCACATTAATCATTCTGTGTGAGATCATTTTTTTAAGTATCATTATAATGCTCTGAGATAACCAACTAATAGTTTAATCTTGTGAATCAGATGTATTCTGGTTACTGTGATGGAAATCTTCAACCACTCTCTGAAACATCTTAGAACTGCCAGAATAAAAAGCAACTGTGAAATATTGTTACTTAAACTTAATTAGGGACCCTTTCAAAATTCTAATACAAAATTTACAGAAAGAATAAAGTAATCTTTCATCTTCTAATATCACAGACTTGATATTACATGATATTACTGCTGCATGTCTTAACAAAATATTTGATATTTAATTTCAATTGGTAGGAAAGAGACTGATGTTTTCAGGTTGTTTTGGTTTGGTTTGGTTTGGTTTGGTTTAGTTTTTTTCACAAAATAACTCTTCAGGACATAGGGAATGTCTCTGAAGAGCTCTCAATTTCTTTTCCCTTTTAGTGTCCTAAATAGAAAACATTTTTAAAATTTCAACATATTAAAGCACCTTCTGTAATACCATCATTCTGTGGCTTCTAAGAAGCATCAGATATCAGGAGAGATCAATTTATTAGAACACCACAAGGAAAGGCAAGAGAGGGCGGTGGCTCCACTGCACAGCCCAAAAATCAACCTTACTGGTGCTTCCAGTCTTAGCCTAAGTCAATCAGTAGGCCAAGAACGTGGTTTTCTTTCAGAAGCGTAGAATAAGTGTTTCCAAGTAATTCAAGCAAGCATGAAGTTTCCAAGCCAAGTTCTAGTGCTGCTCTCCAAATTTGCAATTCTGAGAAAGTATTCTACTTAAGTGGAAAAACGAATAGATTGCCCCAGTTGTAGCCCCTTCTTCCACACACACAGACATATGACATAGGAAGTTTTTTTAGGCTAACATGGGGCCCTAATGCTAACACTGTCCTCTCTGTCTGAAGGACTCTCCCAAGAATACTTTTGACCATGATTTGGTGAAAATCATTAAACCCAGGAAGTTTGTTTTGGCTGAGTTTGAGACTGATTCAATCCATTTTGAGCTATTTTGTAGTGGTTTCATTATCCAAACTTGTGTGCATCTTCTGGGCTCAGGAAATGTTGGCATGACTGCAGGGTTCTTAGTTTCAAAAGTATTGAAACATCTTACCCTTTCACCAGGGTTTCATTTCTTTCATTACACCATACAAAAAGAAACAAGATCTTCTCATTTTGCTGCCAAATTTTACTCTCTTAATAATAAGTAAATGAAACAAATAATAGAAAATGTCTTGTTTCTATTCTAACTAGCATATATGCATAAATTTGAAGAAGGATGACAACACTGACTTTCTTCTGTCAAAATCTGTCAAAGTGCCAAAAGTTACTTCCTATTTCAAGGCCTTTGTAAAGAAGGGGTTATTATAGGTGATGATAAACATAGTAGAATTATTAAAGCATGAAAATATGATTACCTAAAATAGGTTGGCCTGCTATTTTGTTGCAATTTTATGTTTGCAAATGATGGGACATCTTTGACAGGATAGGAAAAATAGTCACAGTCTTACAATGAATAATGAAAAATGTGCTTAAAATTAGTTTCTAAAATGAGGATTATATTAGATAAGAATAAGAGGCACCTATGTCACTAGGAGATTTACAAAAATCTGTGGCATGTTGCAAGCAGTGGCGACCACTATTTACTGGGCTACATTGCTACAGCTTTTTAGTATAGATTTGTGGATTTTTTGATTCCTCAGAGTCTATACCATTCAGATTGATCAACTGATGCATCTACCTGGCCTCTGAAATTTCATTCCCACACAAGAGTACTTCATCTCCTATTGCCATGTGAAATACTTCAGAGAATCACAAGACCACAGAAAATATCATGAGTTGGAAGGGGCCCACACGGATCATCCAGTCCATCTCCCGGCCCTGCACAGATCCATCCCCATGAGTCATACTGTCTGCCCAAGAGCATTGCACAAATGGCTTCTTGAACTCTGTCAGGCTGGTGCTATGACCACTTCCCTGAGGAGCCTTTGTCAGTGCCCAGCTACTCTCTGAGTGAAGAAACTTTTTTTAATATCCAACCTAAAACTCCCCTAACACAGCCTCAGGCCATTCCCTCAGGTCCTGTCACTGGTCATCACAGAGAAGAGATCAGTGCCTCCTCTTGCCCTCATGAGGAAGTTGTAACTGCAGTGGTGTTTCCCCTCAGTCTCCTCTCCTCAGGCTGAACAGACCCAGTGCCCTCAGCTGCTCCTCACACAGCTTCCCCTCAAGGCCCTTCACCATCTTTGTTGCCCTCCTTTGGACACTCTCTAATAGTTCAGTGTCTTTCTTACATTATGGCACCCAAATCTGCCCCCAGCACTGGAGGTGAGGCTGCCCCAGTGCAGAGCAGAGCAGGACAATCCCCTCCCTTGCCTGGCTGGTGATGCTGGGCCTGATGCACCCAGGACAGGGTTTGCCCTCCTGGCTGCCAGGAAGTCTAAACTGCTACCCAGAGACACAAGTGGAATTATTCCAAGGTGCTGCTCTCCATTAGAGTGTTGGTATTTTGTAGGTGGTTTGGAAAATGGGAGTCTTAGCTGGAGGTCTGGCAAATTTTATTAATCTTATTAAGCAGTATTGTAAATCTCATTACTGGAACTATGACTTTTAAAAAAGTGGTGATTTTCAATCATTCCTAATTTGGTCTTTAATATTCACTTAAATGTTACCTATTTAATCTCAAGCATTTTACCTTGCCATAATCTTACAGACAGGCCTCATTTAAAGCGTAGCTAGGAAATTGCTTTGTATGTAGGATGTAGAAAAAAATGGATCACAGAAGCTTTAATGTTTCCTTTTAAAATCAGCATTTTAAAGGTAACTTGGATCTCTTTTTCAAAGAAAACAGTGACTGTTTTCCCTTGGTCATGTTCCAGAAAAGTGTATTTGATGCCCAAAGAGCTTTTTTTAAATGGTAGAGAAATCCCAAAATTTAGTTTGGAATGGAAACCTTAGGGATATCACCCTCAAAAGAGATGATGCTACTGTTGCTGCTGATTGTAACCCTAGTGCACAATTTTTTATAATATAAAATGAGGGGAATGAATACACATGCAGAGGAAAGATTTAAAGAGCATTTAGAGATAATCTCTAGACAAAAAACGTTACAATTTAGGTGAAGGAGTTAAACCAAAAACAACTGAAAAATCAACAAGTTTTATAATTTTTTTAATAGCAAAGATGGAATTGATGCAATAAAAGAAAATGAAAAAACAGTCTGGAATGAGTCCCAGGCAAAGCAAATAGTGCAAGTACTATTTGGATTATTATATTTCACAAGTTATACTATATTTTTTTGACATAAAGTGAAAAAACAGAACATACTGAAAACAAAATCTTTCTCTTCAGGACTTTATATAAAATATTTTTTATTGGCACATATTAAAATCTAGGGGTTTGTCAATTAAATGAGAGATTTGGCAACCTAGGTAGCAAGAATGAATCAACAGAAGAAATTTCTTTGGTATGTTACAGATATAGCAAATATTATGCATCTTAATTCCCAAATGCTGGAAATAATATTTGCCAAGGAATAACATAAAAAACCCAAAGAACAGCAAAATGGCTCTGGGCCATTTCCTTTTTTATGTTCTCCTTTTTTTAAAATGGAGGTTTCAGACAAGTTCCCACCTTGGACAGCTTCAAAGCTCCATGACAGCAGACTCAGTAGCTGAAAGAGGACCACTTAGTCTGACCATATGAGTAAGACATGTAGTGGGTATTTCCTGATTTATTTATTCAGACCTACTACTCAGTGCTCATCTGTGGGAAGGGGGAAAAAAGGTGCAATATTACTTAATTGAACTAGTTAGGCATGCTGAAGTATGATGAGAACTTAATCTCTTAATCTCAAAGACTACTTTGATGCCGCCCTCCTACTTAAGGGGGCGGCATCAGTGAGGATTATCTGAAGAAATTATTTTGAAGAAGTTCTTTCAATGTTGTGTAGGCTGTATGAAGCACAGACTACGTACATGTCTGACAGAGCTTTAAGGCAGACCCTCCACACTTTATTTTCATAATGACCAAGGCACCCAGATGATATTTAAGCTCTACAATCTTCCAAATCAACTTGAAACAGGAAAAACTTCATCTCCTCTGGGCAAGCAACAAGGTTAGAAAACCAGTCTCCCCTCTGTGGGATGTGCCCCACCATTCAGGACTGGCCCTTCACTCCAGAGTTTCAGCACCTTCCTGAGTTGTGTCAGTATTCATGTTGAATGTCAGTGTTCACCTGAGACTCCGGGTGATTTTTTCAAGCGCCTCCAAAGCCTTGTTGTTGAGCTGCCTCCTGCCTGTGACCCAGGAACCTCCCAGCCCTGACGCACGTTGCCCCCTCCCTCTCTGCTGAGCCTTTGACTTCTCTCTGCATGCCAACACTGGGCTGATCTCCAGCAAGGTGTAGATGTTTCTCCCTTCCTGCCACATGTTTCTACCTGGCCCAGATCAGGGCAGAAGGGATAAGGCCAGCTTCTACCTTGCTCAACAACATGTCTTTAGTACACCAGAACATATGCTGTAGCAAACTGAGTGCAAACGGAACCTTTACACCATCTGTCACAATGTGTGAGCACACGGAAATTCTGACATGAGCTAGAACATCTCTTTTAGTAAGAATACTGGACTGCTTGTGGGATTGGCTTTGACTATAATGATTCAGTCCAAAATTAATCTCTTTTTTCCCTCTTCTGAAAGAGTGTGACAGTATCTGGAGCCAATATTTGTGTTCAGACTTTACCTGGGGGTGGGATGGTTAGAGAGAATAAGTTGCTCATTGTTCAGTATAGCACCTAGCAGTTCTGTTAGTAAATAATGAATACAAAAAAATATTTTCTGCTACAAAGAATTATTCAATTACTGATTAACTCTTATTCAATATAAATTTAAACCAGATGCTTGTAGTTGACAGTTCCACAACATGGGTCAAGCTATTTCCAAGGCTATGCCTTCACTAGAAAGTAAGAAACCAAGTATAAAAGTTTTAAAACAAGGCTTGCAATTGTTTTTACATCTGATATTTGCCAGTAATTTTGTGTGAATAGAACTTTGACAAAAATGCAATTAAGTAGAGAAGAAATTATATGGTAAGCAAATTCGCTCTCCTATAAATCCTTTCAACTTCCATAATTTTTTTTTCTCTAGTGGGACTGAAACCTTGTCCATAGATATGTGATCAAATCTGCTCCAGTTCCGATGGTTTGAGAGGTTGCCTTGTGCTAGTTGACTGCAAGGATATTTCAGGACTGCCTAGTTTGCATATCTTAAGTGTGAGGTGAAATTCATGAGACTGTCTCTTCTCCACTGTCATTTAAACTATTGCATTTTCACTCACAGCTGGTACACTCCAACACCAAATTTTGGCAAGAGGATAACTCATTAAGGTGAAATAATTTAATTGCATGTGATGAAACATCTCTCATCCAAGATTATTTTTTGCTATAAAAAAAGGAGTAACAGGGTGCTGACAGCTGGTGCACTTCTCTGCCATTTGGGAGAGCTAAGATCCAGTCTTGACATCAGGGCTTACTTAAAATCATGTTTGGAAACTGAAACCACTCCAAAAGACAGAAACAAGGCAGCTGTTTTATAAAAAGCCAATCATTAGAGCAGGCAAGTTTGAACTACAAGATGTCTGACTCTCAGTTTCCCAGCTGAATAAAGTACAATATGGATTTCATCTCTCAGATGCCAGAACATTGCTCACCACTTTGCATATAGCTTCTCACTCTTTTCATAAATTCATAGCAAATGAGAGCAAAGAGCACAGGTATTGCCATGAACTTGCAATTTGCAAATGGCTTATGAGACTTGATGAAACATAACCTGAATTCAAGATTCAGAACATCAGGTGAAAATAAAAGAAGATGTTGCACAAGATTGGAGATAATTTGTTTGGAAAAAAAAATTCTCAGAAAGTAGAGAGAAGTCTTTCCTAACAAACTTCAAAATATCAGAGTTTATCAAGAGGTCTAGATTCTCTAAAAAAACTATTCCAGTATTAAATGCTTTAGAAAAATCTAATTGGGACATCAGTGAAAGTGAAAGTAAAAAAAATTATGTAGATATTTTTGAGAGCAAATGCAAACCATGGAGATGAACTCTCAAGAGGAATCATGGAATAACCCACCTGGGGTTCTTAAGCTCAAGACTAAATGTAATTCTGAATACACATCTGTCAAACAAAAGACATGCAACAAGAACATAGAAGAAAAAGTGATAGATTTTACATGTGAGTTTTTGAGTGAAATGTAAAATCTCTTTGCAAACAGGAAGATGACCTAGATTTTCCAGTGATCCTTTTTCACCTAATTGTTATGAAAGAAAAACAAAACAAAAACAAAGTATGAATCAGATCACTTCTTAGTAATGGTCCTTTGAATGGAATGTTCTCTTAATCTGAGTATTTCTGTAATGCTGTCAAATCAGCCAGTCATATTTTCCTGGTACAGTTTGTCCTTTATTTACTTTCTACCCTTCTGGAAGCTTTCAATATTAAATTATACTTCAATTTGCATTAATGGAAGTATTTTCATAGGGAAAGAACTGTGTTTGACTGGACACTGTCATGCTTGTCTCGTTTTGCAGTTTCAATTGCTTCTCTTCAGACAACAGGGCTGTTCCAAGAATTTGTGTTATGATCAGTCATTTGAAAAGGTTATTACTTCATTGTGTACCTGCTTCATTTATATACAATCTGAACTGACTGGCTGTGATATATCTAAGTGTCTGTGTAATATATTGCCTTTCTTGTTTTTTGACAAATACCTAACCTCTTAAAAAGTTTTTTTCCAGGGAAGCAAGAATCAAAAGGTAAAGCTCTGACAACTGCAAACAAATGCTGAAAAATATTGCAGAGAGATTTGTACACCCTTCTTGAGCCTCTTCCCTCCCTGGTCTGCAGATTATGTAACACAGTGTCAGATGGACTGTGGTCTGTAAAGGTGATTGAACAGCTTGAGTCATGCCAAGGAAGAGTTCTTACTTCTTTTTTTTTTTTTTCTTTTTTTTTTTTTTTTTTTTTAAGGCACAATAGCAACAGAATCATTTTTAAAAAGAGTTTTTAGAAACTTTTTCTGAAGACACTCAAGTTTTATGACATCTTGGCACAACAACCTTATGTATTGCTACAAGTTGGGGACAGAGTGGCTGGAAAGTAGCCAGGCAGAAAGGGACCTCAGGCTGTTGATTGACAGACAGTTGAACACAAGCCAGCAGTGTGCCCAAGCGGCCAAGAAGGCCAATGGCATCAGGAATAGTGTGGCCAGCAGGACCAGGACAGGGATTGTCCCTCTGTCCTCAGCACTGGTGAGGTCACACCTTGAGTGCCGTGTCCAGTTCTGGGCTCCCAATTTAGGAAGGATGTTGAGAGTGAAGGGTAACAGAGCTGGCAAAGAGTCTGGAGTACAAATGCTTTGAGGAGCTGGTGAGTGAGCTGGGATTGTTCAGCCTGGAGAAAAGGAGACTGCAGGGAGATCTTATTCCTCTCTACGACTCCCTGAAAGAGGCTGCAGCCAGGTCTCTTCTCCCAGACAACCAGCAATAGGACAAGAGGAATAGTGTTAAACTGTGTCAGGGGAGGGTTAGGTTGGACATTAGGAAGAAATTCTTCACAGAAAGGGCAAATGGGCCTTTGAACGGGCTGCCCAGGGAGGTGGGGGAGGCAACATCCTGGAGGTGTTTAAGGAAAGACTGGATGTGGCACTCAGTGCCATGGTCTAGTTGACTAGGTGGTGTTCAGTCATAGGTCAGATTTGATGATCTCAAAGTTCTTTTTCAACCTAGCTGATTCTGTGATTTTGTGATCTAGAATTTTAGATCAAGAGAAAAGCTGATTAATTCCACTGCATTTATGCATTGTTGGTAAATAATAATTGGGATGACTTTTCCTGGGAAAGTTATCCCCTTTGTGCTTGGCCCTAATCTCTCCATTGTGTCCTCATGCAGCACTTTCAGCAGCAGTGGCAGCCATTGTCCAGCCCTTCCACAGCTTTTTGTCTCACCTGACTCTCCCTCTGCACCCAGGAGTTGTGCCTGAGGAGTGTAATGTGCAGCCCCTCTGGTCTCCTACCCTGGAAAAGAGAGAATTAGCCCCCTTAGATCAAACAGCATAGATGTTATATTCTTCCTAAGCCCAGCTGCATAAGCTGAGCCATAGCTGTGGGCTGTGTCCACTGCTCCTGCTCTGTTGTGGAGACTCAAAGATGAGTCTTCAGCAGGAGGTACAGTTGTGTCTGTAAAAGTCCCAAAAAGACCCAAAAGGCAGTACACCACAGTTAAACTGCCTTCTTTGTCAAAAAGAAGAAAAAAAATTGTATCACTCCATTACATAGGCCTGTGATATAGGAGCCCCATAGGACTTGAGTTTACAAAATTTTGACTATTCTACACTGAATTTGAATTTTACCTCTCATTTAAATGTGAAAAGACCACATGAAAATGATGCAACAGATTTCCTTATTATTCCCTAATCACAGTCAAAACTAAATTGTGCCCTGATCTGCAGATGACTGTACATTTCCGTCATGAATGACTAATTAATACTTCATACTACAAAAAGTTTTCCTGGTTCACCATCATCAATGGCCAGTGTAGTCCAATGGCAGCCCAATTTACATGGACTGGAAGGCTCTCCTCAGGCTGAACTGAGTTCCCAGCTGTGGCAGCTGTGGCAGGCAACCACAAGCTATGTAAACAAAGGGTATTGCTGTAAAGAAGATAGCCAACTCTGCATTTAGAAATTGTCAAAACAAAAAATGTACGCAGGCCAATAATAGATAAAAGTAATTCAAATGAAGAACTTACAGAAGAAATGTGGGTAAAGACAAGTTGTTAGTGTCTGATAATAAGCAAAAGATATTGTCATATATTTGCCAAATTTCTCTGGATTTTTTTAGATTCACACTTAATTCCTCCTTGTATTGAATATTTTGCCTTCTGCATAGCTGTAAGATCAGTCTTATGTTACAAATGTTATGGTTTTGTGATGGTTTTTGCATGTCTGCATGATGCAGGATTAACAAATTAACAGTACGAACTGAATCTGTATTTACATAGCTGGCAAATGTAGCATATAATTTCAAAGGAAATCATAAGTTGCACCATGCTCAGTTCTTCTGCTACTTAATCATGCTTTTCCTTATTTTTCTGTTTAGATCATTGTTCAGAAAGCTGAGAGACATTTACATGCATTTGAAAAGTCTGAAGCTCAGATTCCTGTTACCAAGGAGCAGCATCCACTCTTTCATTTCAGCTCCAGTGGGAAAAGAAGCTGCATGTCTTTAGCTTTGACCAAGTCATCTACTCTTGCCATCTGTTCTAGGAGAGGAAGCTGTAAGATCTTTTTAACAGTTAAACAAAGCAGGTAGTGCAGATGACACATAAAACTGAAAGCCTGTTTCAAAGGAAAGTTGAATATTTGTTTAACTACATGGACATAAGTTCACAACATGCACCACATTCACAGCACCAGGGTCTTTCTCAGGGGTGCATCCCACAGAGGCAGAGAGAGAACTGGTGCTTTGGACAGACAGCTGGTGAAGTACTGAGTGTTGGCTCCTTTCCCTGCTGTGTCATCCCTGCTCCTGCAGAGCTTTTCAACTGCAGTTGAACCACTACAGGATTGGTCCTATAGGCTGATGATCAAAAGGATCAAGTTATTTCTATCTTTGTCTTGGTTTAGATGCTATAGATGTCTTATTACTGTGTCCCAGAAAGACTTACTACAAATGTTAATGTCCATGTTCACATGTCTTCTGACTTCTTGTGAAGTTATTCATATCCCTGCAAAAAGTTTTTGTTGAATACACAGATTTCAAGAAGATAGTCAGTATCTTATACAGTGAAAATTGTAATAGAAGCACCAAAAATATTTTTAATTTTATCATGTATGATTTATTCAATAAAGAACTCAGGCAGCTATTTCTGGCTTAAATTAATAAAATCACTCATAATTCTTGAAACTTCCAAAGAGAGCCACAGTATGACACATTAAGGGGCCCAGTCTCAGCACTGCATATGTATAGGTTTTACTTTGTCCTGCTTCAGAATTCATCATTTGAATTTCTGTCTCTTCAGACTATTCTATTTCTCATGTGGTTTAGCATTAGCAGATTTCATTAAAGCTTCTTTTTATCAAATTATTTGGAGCCTCAAAGTAGAACTTCCCTTTTCATTAGGATTGGGTGGCAAGCAGCACTAATATAGTAGAAGATTTTTTCCATACGGGAGGCAAAGGAGTTATTTTAGTTTATTCATCATAAGCATAGTGATTTTGGTCTGGAAATCAATGTACTGACATTAATTTTACAGCAATGATGTTAAGTATGGTGTTAATTACTAGGATATTAGTATTAGTCTTCACAGTTTTAATTCAAGTATCAAAATCTGAGTGCATTACAATCACACTCTATTCTCTACCTTGTGTCTCTGCCACCTTTTTTAAGGATCCAGAATACTTCTGGCCCACGAGCCCTATATCCATTCACTATCATATATCTATTGACCCATGTGCATACTATGCACGACTGAAGTTTGGAATATTCATTTCTACATAATGCTGCACCCTGTACATGGGTATATTCTTATAGAAAATAAAATTTATCACCCACTCATACTCTTACTTAAGTATAAATTGCCAAAAAAAATTGAAAAGAGCATACAATAAAACTACTTGGCACAGTGCTTTGGAATAATGTCAAGAGATACCAGAGAATCAAGGGTACAGACATACAAGGACACACCATTATGCTGAAGTCATGCCATTTCCTTCTTGTTTATAACAAGATAAAATCAGGCTACTTAGTCCTACACATAAGAAATAAAATAAAATTTACAAAAATAAAAGCTCTGAAAAGAACAGCGAGTCTATTTTCCAGATGTTTCAGATCAGCTTTCTCAGATGACAGAAAAATGACTGCTTTAAAGAAAAGTCATCATTTCAATATAATAATATAGTTTTTGTCAGAGGCAACAAATACATCCTGATTGCATTTCTGGTTGGATTAGCAACATGTCATTGGCAGACATGAACTTTAACCTGTGGTTGCTAGTGTCTTTTGGTAAAAGCAGGGAATTCGTTCCCTGGATTTAGCTGACTGAGCAAACACTGTGTGATTTCCCTTATTAGGAAAGGCGTCCAACAGCGGCGGCCCCATCTCATTCCAGATGAGAGCCGCTGGCCACTAAGCAGCTTATGGAAATTACAGTACAGAATTTAAAAAGATGAGCATTCCATTTCCAGTGCAAATGTCATTGCTTTATTTTAATTGCATCTTGGAAGAACAGCTTTACGGGGATAGTACAAAGGCCTTTTTCCTCCTATATTTAACTTATATATGTACACATTTCTTCACACTTAAAGTAAAAAACAAAGGTATAAGTACAATATGTTTAAAATTATTTATTTTAAATAATTCTGATTCAAATTTTATGAGACCAGTCTTTGGTTCTTTAATTGGGACATATATGTCTAAAGTCTGATTGCAGAAGAGCATGAGCAAAGACTGCTTCTCTCAAAGAAAAATCCAGTTTTCACAATGTTCCACTATGCAGAGAACTTGAATAAGAATATATTTACAGTCAATAACAACCTTATGCAACTCCCAGCACAACAAAGTGAGGTAAATTTTGAGTAAGGTGTTTAAGTACCAGAATTTCATCACAGAAATGTAAATATAAATGTCACAAGGTTAAACATTAGAAGATTTTCTAGACAGATGAGATTTAAAAAAAAAAATCTTTCTTTAAGCATTTACTTTTTTTTTTTTTATTTGAACTGGTGATGAAGCCCAACTTAAGCTATTGGATTTGTGGCACTGAGATTCCCTCACAAGGGGAAGCAGAGGGGATCACACTGATCTCTTAGTGGTTCCCAGTGGTAGAACCCAAGGGTACAGCTTGAAGTTGTGTCAGGGGAGGTTTAGGTTGGAAATCACAAAAAGGTTTTTCACCCAAAGGGTGTTTGGGCACTGGAACAGGCTCCCCAGGGAAGTGGTCACAGCACCAGCCTGACAGAGTTCAAGAAGCATTTGGACAATGATCTCAGGCACATGGTGTGACTCTTGTGGTTGTTCTGTGCAGGGCCAGGAGCTGGACTGGATGACCCCTGTGGGTCCCTTCCAGCTCAGGATATCCTATGATTCCATTATTCTATGGTTTCTGCTGGATTTTGGGAAGATTCTGAAGTGGGTTTTACCATCCTGAAACCCTATCAAATCCAAGTTTGCTACTCAGCCCTTGGTTTAACATAGAAACATGATTTTGAGGCCTTTTGCAGAGAGTGCTTTACCATTTTTCTGGGGAAATCAGAAAATATTATTTCCCATGTCACTGAGATAACTCCATAGTATGAGTTTTTTCTGCTCCTCATAACACCCAGGACAAAACAGGAGAGACAAAGAGGCACCTGTCCAGTTGCTGACATGCAGTAGGCTTCAGCAATATTATGCACATTCAGCTTTCAGAAAGGGCTCAACCTCCTTGTAAAATGAAGATTAAAGGAAATTAAGAGGGATATATCCTCAGAACAAGCTAGGATGTCCCACTGTGCCTGTGAGAGGAAAGGTGGTAGAGGCCCTGTTGGAATGTGGGAAAGGCAGCTATTTATCAAGTAGAAACAGCTCTGTGAAGAAATATGATCCCAAATGTGAAGGTTACTGCTGTAAATTCCCAGCCAAGTTCAGTTAATAAGTGTGTGACCTAAATAAACCACATCTCTCCATCTTTTTTTTTTCTTTCAGGTCCAGGACAATGGGGCCTATGTGGTGGACAGAGCATAAATTTCACTCTGCTTTTCATACAGTGCTTAAAAAATATACAAGCTTTTGCTCTAAAGGACAAATCCAGTGCTGAATATTTTGGAAGGCAGTAATACTGTCAAATTTAATAACCAGAATTTAGAAGTAGCTGTTCTACTCAGAAAAAAAAAAATGGAGTATGGAACAATAAGGTTTTTTTGCACTAGTAGATAATAAAACAGAATTTTAAGGTGATCAACCTCAAATATGGGAAAGGGATTGTTTATTTTCTGTGATGCCCCTCAGCCAAGTAATGATTGAATTGGTGCAGTATTACCATTTCAGCATAAATCTTACACGGGTGTTAAGAAAAGATAGGAATGGAACAGCAGAGGAGATATATCTTATGATCACCAAACTGCCTGACCTGTCCTTTTGGGGCTGACAGCCTTAGGGATGCATTGCTGTTCATCTGCTGCACCAGCCAGCAGTGACACTGAGGGAGTCAGCTCCTCCCCATTACCCCATGAACCACATGAGGTGTTTTCTGTCTTCTATCCCGAAGTTTCCTGTTGAGCTGCTATCCTGCAACTGAAGATTGTCCTGAGTCTTCCTGTTAGTCTTCAGCAGACTCTGCATTCCACCACCATTTGCCTCATCGGGGCCCAGACTATCACAGTCCCATTGTGGGCGATTCAGTTTCTCACACCATGCAAGTTTAGCTCAAAATGCTGAATCTGTAGAAGCTCAGATGTCCACATGGGCTGTGCCTTGTGTGGTAGAGGCCTGCAGTCATCAGCAACTTCAGTAGCTTTCTGCTCAGCTGCTCTGAGCCACAGGGCTGGCCGCAGCATCATTCCTGCATTCCCACTAGCACAAGGAGTTATAATGACCTCTCCTCCAGGATTTCAGAAAATCTCAGATCCTTTTTAAAGAGATATATGTTTATTTATTGTACTTTCTGGTGAAAAGGTAGGATGTATTTTATCTAATACTTCATTACTAAATTTTAGGCTTACAAAACCAAGCTCACTTCCCTGCCCTGCCCTGCCCTGGTTCCTGATTTTTTTTTTGAGTTTTTTTCTTTCATCCTTTCTCTCTTTTTTTCTTTTTTTTTTTTTTTTTTTTTTTTTTTTTTTTTTTTTGGCAGGGAAGCTCAGATCATGTTGAACTCAAAGGATGAAAACCACAAGAATGCGAGAAAATCATGACAATCTTTACTTAAATTATAACTGTATGGTGCCAAAAAAATATTTGCTCCTGGTATTTATTCCCAATTGTCAAAATCATTACAAATAGCAGTCCATCTGAAACACATGGATTTAGTCACTGGCAGAAAGCAAAGCAAGAGCCTTGCAAGCTGTTTGAAGCACATGACTTTGACACTGAAGATTATACCCTTGCATTGCCTCAAAAAATATTTATATTCATTGCTTCTTCAAAGAAATAAGATGCTGATAAACTGAACAATTAGCTGACCTGCTATGCAAACAATATGAGTGACTCACTTAAACTAACATTTGAGATTGGCTGTAATGGCTGGGGTTTTTTATCAGTACTCAACAAGAGAGGAAACTAAAGTGGAATTCATTGAAGACAAATATTGATCACTCTGCCTTATACCACCATTTGTCCTGGAATGTCACAGTCATATAGGACATTAAATACCTGCTTGGTTTCCTTTTTTTTTTTTTTTTTTTGGTGTTTTTTT